>JAJONR010001303.1:0-63452 GCA_029582245.1 Solanum etuberosum
AGAATGTTCCTTATCTATGAGTATTAACTAAGGATGAGAATGAAGAATGGTAAGTATGTTATGGTGGCCTCAAGGTGGTACTTAGTATGTGTGGTATTATGGGATGCCATTCATACATTGCACAAGTATAACTTAGGGTTACCTAAGAGATGGTTCTATTATGTTATAATGATTTACATGTTGAACATGCTTGGGACCTATGCTTTTATACTGTTCATGATGATTCTCAAACTTGGCATATAGCATGGTTTCCAACAAAAATGTCCTTTTTAGCATGATTTTTGCATGGCTATCATACTTAGTGCATTTTTGTACTAACCCATATTTCTTCTACATTTTTCTACAAAGTGTAGGTTCCGGTTCTTAAGGTGATCTCTTTGAATTCAAGCTTGGATCGACTATTCTTCTAGCTTGTGGTGAGTGCTCAAGATTCGAGGATGTATGAGTCTTTTGTAGTTTTTTTTATGTCATTTTATGTTTCGGACTATGTTGAAGTGCTGTGACCCTATCGTTGATTCAAAGTTGTATTAGATGACCATGTGAGACAAAGTTAGACTTCCCCTTTCTTTTAAATTAAGACTTCGATTGTATGGATAAAAGTTTTTAAATTCCATACCATTTTCTTATGTCTTAGGTTATGAATGCTATAAGGCTTGTATGAGGCTCTTCGGAGTCTTGCTCGTCGTGTCACGTCCGAGGTGTAGGCTCGGGTCGTGACAAACATAGTAGAGTCCGGGTTTTCCCGAAGTAAGTCTCATGAGATGGAAGCCTTCACCTAGTGGAGTCCGGGTTTCTAGTAGCAATCTGCGTATCCAATGAACTAAGACATACTTGAAGAAGTATCTCCTAGTGTTCAAAATAATAATGAACTAAGACATACTTGAAGAAGTATCTCCTAGAGTTCAAAAACAATAATGAACTAAGACATTCTTAAAGAAATATTTCATAGTGTTCAATCTAATAATGAACTAAGATGTTCTTAAAGAAGTATCTCATATTGTTCAAAGTAAAGAGGAATTAAGATGTGCTTAAAGAAGTATCTCGTAGTGTTCAAAGGTTTTAAAAGAGGGACTAGTCCCCAACCAAGAAATATGATCATGATGGCCTAAAGTGGTACTTAGTATGGGTGAGATTATGGGGTCTTAGCCATGCATTGCACAAGTATGACTTGAAGCTACTTATGAAGTGTTTCTCTTATATGTTGTATGCTTAGCTTGAATTGTTGCTATAGTTGCCTTCCTTGATATGTTTGACTAAAGGTGAAGGTTCCCTTGTCTATGAGAATTAAGCTAAGGATGAGATCAAAAGGTGTTAAGTATGATTATGATGGCCTAAAAGTGGTACTTAGTATGGGTGAGATTATGGGGTCTTATCCATGCATTGCACAAGTTTGCTTTGAGGTTACTTATGAAGTAGTTCTCTTATGTTATGAAGATCTAAGGATTTACTATGCTTATGAACATGATGTATTTCCTATGTTATGGATCATGCCTTATGTTGACTAGTGTTTATGTTATGCCTATAATCGAGATTATGCTTTCTAATATGATGTTATACTCTTATGGTGTTATGCTAGTTATCATATTTAGTACATTTTGTACTAACGCATACTCTTGCCTACATTCTCATTAAATGTAGGGTCTGGCGATATTGAGTTTCATCCCGGTGGCTAGGTTCCTAGTAGAGCAAGGAGTTGAAGATTGGTGAGTCCTCACAATATTCAAGGATATAGCCACCATTTTCCTTATGTATTTCTTTTTATATTTAGACTTTTGTATGGGTTGTGTCCCAAAGATTATCATGTATTAGATGGTTTGGGACAAAGTGTTATAGACTTTCGCTTGTTTTTAAAAGGACTTCGATTGTATGGAAAAAATTTTAAAATTTCCGCATCATTTCTATTACTTTATGTTATGATATGCTAAGGGGCTTGTATGAGATCTCTCGGGGTCTTGTAGGCCTTGTTAAATCTAGGGTGTACCCCTGGGTCGCGACAAACTTGGTAATCAGAGCACAAAGGCTTAGAATGATTCTAGGATGTCTCAAAACCACGTCTAGTAGAGTCTTGTTGATAAGTGTGATGCGCGCCACAATTATGAATGGGAAGCTATTAGATGATTAGGAAATCTCACTTCTTCACTTCTCTAGGTCGTTCCATAGAATTTAACTCTTTAAGGTCTTTCTCCTAATCCTTACTCGATGGTCTACATGATATGGCTAATACAATGACAAATGCTAGAAGGAATGAGGAAGGCATAGTGGATCAAGAGGTTTCCCCTCAAGCTCCACAAGCTCCGATCAACCCTATGGATAAGAATGTTACAAATGCGGAGTTTAGATCGGTGATCCAAATGTCGGCCCAAGCCATGACGGCACAAGTGAATAGGGAGGTGGTAGCTTTGATGAACCCAATAGTGGGTACGTCCGCTTTAAGAGTGAGGGATTTTATGACGATGAACCCCCCGGAGTTTTATGGCTCCAAAGTGGAAGAGGATCCTAAGGTGTTTATAGATGAGGTTTATAAGGTACTTGCTATTATGGGGGTGACTTCGGTAGAGAAAGCGGAGTTAGCCGCTTACCAATTGAAAGGTGTTTCTCAAGTGTGGTATGATCAATGGTAAGATGGGAGGCCGGTAGGAGCTGGTCCAATAGAGTGGGAAGTGTTCAAATTGGTGTTTCTTGATAGGTTCTTTCCCCTAGAGTTGAGGGAGGCTAAAATGCAAGAGTTCATGAGCCTTAGGCAAGGTAGCATGAGTGTTAAGGAGTATTCCTTGAAGTTTACCCAACTATCCAAGTATGCTCCAACTATAGTGGCGGATTCGAGGGCTAAGATGAATAAGTTTATGATGGGAGTGTCTGACTTGGTAGAAAAAGAATGCCGTACGGCAATGCTCATTGGTGATGTGGATATCTCACATCTTATAGTGTATGCCCAACAAATTGAGGAGTCAAAACTCAAGAAAAAGAATAGGGAGGTGAAAAGTGCTAGGACCGATGATGGAAACTTCTCCAATGCTAGATCCGATGGACAAGGTCGACCTAGGTCTAAACAAAGGTATTTCGGTCAAGATTTCCCCAATACCCCTAAGTATAACCAAGAGAAGGGTGGTGAGTCTTCATTACCTAAGCCTAATTGCACCAAGTGTGGAAGGAATCATCATGGTAGGTGCCTAGCCGGCATGGATGGTTGTTATGGGTGTGGAAAAACTGGTCACAAAATGACGGATTGCCCGGTGCTTAAGGCTAAAGAAAGAGAGGGCAAGCAAGCCACTCCTAGTGGTCCGAACTCCAATGCCCCCAACCAATACCAGTTTTATGCACTTCAAGCTAGAGGTGAAGAAGAGTGTGCTCCCAATGTGGATTCCGGTATGTTGATAGCTTCTAAATTGATGTTTGTAATTTGCTAGATTTTGATGTTATCTTTATGTGATGTTTTGGTTGCACTCCTATTATGCTCCTTTGTGATTGTAGAACCCGTATAGTCAAAATTGTTAGTTCCGAATGAGCCTATCCGAGAGGGGAAGGGGGAAAGTCTATGTCATAAGTTTGGGTTATGTCTTGTCTTGAAAATGACTTTGAGGGTTGCATGTACCACCTAGTTAAGGTGAGGGAGAAGAGTTCAAGTGTTGACCGACTTCAAAGAGTTAGTTATCTTGTAAGATTGATCTTAAGTATGATTATTATGAGTAGGGTGTTTAAATAATACCTAGATGTGTTTGGCTAGTAGACTCTACCAAGGGTAGTAGCTATGGTTTAAAATGGTTCTGGATCGTCTTATGTGTTAAAAGTGAAAGTTAAGTAATGTATTGATCCAACCTCAGTAGAATTGAAAGAGATGGTGCCTAGAAAATCCGTTGAGGCTTGCTCCCAAGGGGGAGATGGTGTGCTTAGATAGCAAGGTGATTGTGTGTTTATGTTTTGCCATGATTTCCTTATATGATGCATGTTCATGAAAGCTTGTGATTTGAAAGAAAATAAGTTTACCTGATTTATTTCCTCATGTTGTAGTGCATTGAGTATGAGTTGCCTATAGACTTCATGAGGTGAATTGATGAGCATGCCTTAATTTGGAGTTGAGAGATTCCTCCAAGAATAGATGCTTTTTGAGAGTAAATTGCATATGATCTCCATGAGAGTGTGTTGAGCATGATTTAGCCCGGAGATGGTAGTTCCTCCTTGAACATGAGTAGATGTTGAATTTCTTGCATTTTGGGTTGTTAGATGTAGTTCCTACTTCCTTGTGTTGCATAGAGTATGTTTAGCTAGGAGATGGAGTTCCTCTTTTGTTTATGTGCATTAAGATGAGTTGCATGCATGATGGGTTGCTATTCGAGAGTCGTGACCTTAAGAAGTGCCTAGAACGTCATTTGAGTATGAATGGTCCTAAGGGGGAGATATTGTAACACCCCGGAAACTAGTAGGCTAAACTAGAGCTTGACGTGAGGTTAGAGTCGTGAATAACTCCCCATACTTAAAATGAAGGGTTTCGGGTTAGAACGTCAAGGTACAACCCCTCAAGGACCAACCAAGGGCCCTTGAGAAGGACCCTAGCATCTGCCCCAAAAATAGTGACCCACGACTGGACCCACGCTCCGTAGGGGGGTCCATGCCCCATGGGTGAGGGGTCGTGGGTTAGGGTCCCAAAAACAGGCCCCAAGTAAACCAACCATGGTTCACCAGAACGCGAAGTGGGTCCATCCACGGCCCGCAGACGTGGTTCCGTGGGTGGTGGCCTGGAGATAATTTTTATAAATTAGTTAGGGGCACTTTGGGGTTTTTTGGTTTTAAGTGGGATTATGTGGTGTCGTTTTAACCTCATTTATACTTCCTATATAAATACTTTAGACCCCTAAATTCATTGATCCTAGTCATTATATCAACTCATCAAAAAGAACTCAATTCCCTCTCAAATATTCTCTCTATAGAAAGTGAAAAAGAAGAAGAGAATCAAGCTAGGTAAAGTCTCCATTGTTTCAAGCTTGGTAGGCTTTGTAATAAAGGTATGATAGCTTATTCATCCATTTATTATTCCATCCATGGATTCCCCTAGAATTCCCCAATTTGATGAAGATTTTCCCAATTCAAGTTAGGGTTTCTTCAATGTTGTGGGTTATGATGGATGTTGATCCAATTGAGTGAATAATGATTGTTTATGATCGAATTAGTAGTGAATCATGTTATTATGATGAAATTACATGTTTTCCATGCCTAACCCTAGTTTAATTGATGAAATTTAAGTAATGTGGGTTTATGCCTTGAAAAGGGAAATTGAGTATTTAGAGATGATCTTCTAGGGTTGATGATACATATAGTATTTGCTTGAGAGTAAAAGCATGGGGACATGAATTGAATTAGAATAAAGTATATATGATGTATCATGATTAGTAATGCTTGAGATTTAGCCTTTATGATGATACATTACTAGAATTGCTTAAGAATGAAGCATGTGATTAGAATGTCTTGTGATCTAGGCCTATGTGATGATTGTATGAATTAACGCTTTGAGAGTAAGGCTTGTAGTTATCAATGATGATAACTAGGGCTTTGAGAGTAAAGCTAATATGTTGAATTATGTATGTAAAGGCTTTGAGAGAGAAGCCTATATGAGAATGGTAGACTAGTAGATAGCATTGTTGTGGAAAGAATTTACCCACCCTATGAATGTTTGAATGCATAATGTGATAGAATCACATGAAACATGGATTGATTGTCAAGGAAATCCTTCCATGAGACATGAAAGGTAAGTAAGCTTAATAACTAGCCTAAGGGGTCTATGCTTGACCCCGAGTGGATATTAACAATGAGATAGAGGTTCACACCTAGATGAGTCCAGGCTTCCAAATAAGAAAGGGGGAACTCTCACATAGTAGAGTCTGAGTTTTTCCAAAGTAGGTCTCATGAGTGGAAGCCTTCACCTAGTGGAGTCCGGGTTTCTATTAGCAATCTGCGTATCCAATGAACTAAGACATACTTGAAGAAGTATCTCTTAGTGTTCAAAATAATAATGAACTAAGACATACTTGAAGAAGTATCTCCTATAGTTCAAAAGCAATAATGAACTAAGACATGCTTAAATAAGTATTTCATAGTGTTCAAACTAACAATGAACTAAGATGTGCTTAAAGAAGTGTCTCATACTGTTCAAAGTAAAGAGGAATTAAGATGTGCGTAAAGAAGTATCTCGTAGTGTTCAAAGGTTCTAAAAGAGGGACTAGTTCCCAACCAAAAAGTATGATCATGATGGCCTAAAGTGGTACTTAGTATGGGTGAGATTATGGGGTCTTAGCCATGCATTGCACAAGTATGACTTGAAGCTACTTATGAAGTATTTCTCTTATATGTTGTATGCTTAGTTTGGATTGTTGCTATAGTTGCCTTCCTTGATATGTTTGACTAAAGGTGAAGGTTCCCTTGTCTATGAGAATTAAGCTAAGAATGAGATCAAAGGTGGTAAGTATGATTATGATGGCCTAAAAGTGGTACTTAGTATGGGTGAGATTATGGGGTCTTATCCATGCATTGCACAAGTATGATTTAAGGTTACTTATGAAGTAGTTCTCTTATGTTATGAAGATCTAAGGATTTACTATGCTTATGAACATGATGTATTTCCTATGTTATGGATCATGTCTTATGTTGACTAATGTTTATGTTATGCCTATATTGGAGATTATGTTTTCTAATATGATGTTATACTCTTATGGTGTTATGCTAGCTATCATATTTAGTATATTTTGTACTAACGCATACTCTTGCCTACATTCTTATCGAATGTAGGGTCCGGCAATATTGAGTTTCATCCCCGTGGCTAGGTTCCTAGTAGAGCAAGGAGTTGAAGATTGGTGAGTCCTCATAGCATTTGAGGATATAGCCACCATTTTCCTTTATGTCATTCTTTTTATGTTTAGACTTTTGTATGGGCTGTGTCCCAAAGATTATAATGTATTAGATGGTCTGAGACAAAGTGTTATAGACTTCCGCTTGTTTTTAAAAAGACTTCGATTGTACGGAAAAAGTTTTAAAATTTCTGCATCATTTCTATTGGTTTATGTTATGATATTCTAAGGAGCTTGTATGAGATCTCTCGGGGTCTTGTACGCCTTGTTACATCTAGGCTGTACCCCTGGGTCGTGACAGTTTCAGCTTGAGGTAATAGTTCCTCTCCAGTCTCTCAGTTTACTCCTGCGTAAATTCAGTCTCAGTATCTTGTTCCTTTAGTTATCCTTGCATTTTTGCATATTTGCATGAACAGGGAACTCAGTTCAGTTAGATATCAGTTCTTAGTACTTAGTGGTAGGGATTGGAGCTCCTTCCCTCCATACCCAACTTTTTTAGACTTCATTCGAGGATGAATGTTCCCAAGGGGGAGATAATGTAACACCTCAGATCTCAAAATGAAGAAAATCCTAGTTTTCAGAAAACTGGTGCCAGTACCGATGGAACCACCCTCGGACCGTAGGTAGAAACACAGCCGGCAGGTGGGGTTCCATCGCTAAGCTCCAAATTTTGATGGTCTTTGATCCCACCCAAGGTCGACCAGTACGGTCCGTGATTGGACCTACAGACCATAGGTCTGACCGTAGGGGAGGGTCAACAGCCAATTGGAGAAAAATGGCTTTTGGGTCAATTTCAAATGGTTATATCATTTAGCACAAAATGAATTAGGTGGCTCATGAACTATCAAATTAAAGATAATTGAATCCTCTTTCCAATGCCACCGAGTTTGCTAAAATCCAAACTCGGAGTAAAAATTTATGCTCGTTTTAGTGAAACCCTTTCGGGTAGAGCATGAACGATGACTCCAAACGACGGTTGGTAGTTCAAACGACGGACCGTCAGTCCTGTAGTAGATGACACTCGTCTGTTTTAAGTCAGGGTCATTTTGGTCCTTTTCCCTATGCATTAGGCACTTAAACTATGTCGTTTGATAGCTAAACTACATCGTTTTACTCAGTCTAAGCCTAAAAACTTAGTCAGACTTACCCAGAACCCTCATTCTCCAAAAAAATCATCCAAATTTGAATGAAAAGAAAAGAAAGAGGCGCCAGTTTCTTTCAAGAACAAGCAACAATGTTCTTCAAGTTTCAGCTCCGAAATCCAAAGGATTTCTCCGTACATTTCGTCACCAGGTAAGTGGAATTTTACTAGTGGGTTCCTTTCATCAACTAGGTCCCTAGAATTCAGTTAGTTCCTTGATTCCCCATATCTTTTTTAGACATAGGGTTTGTAAAACCTTGGATATTTACTGTGATTTAGCTGTTGTAGTATCCTAAATCGAAATAGCTTATTTCTTGGAAAGTTTGCTTGATTCCGTGCATGAAACCCAGAACCCTAGTTTGTATGAATTCTCTTAGTTCATGAATTACACTTGCTAGGTCAGTTAAATAGATAATCATGCTTCAGATTTCGAATGTCACATTATTAGTATATAAATGTTGCATTCTCAGTTAGCATGTCAGTATTTTGAGCTATTAAATATTTTAGTTACATTTCAGACATATACATATTCACTTGGGAGTAGACTTAGCATCAAGTTGGACTAGGGTTCAGCGTACCCTTATAGTCCCAAAACTACGTGCCCCCGTAGGATTATAAGTCCCCTCTGTTTGGAATCAGATTTAGTGATCACGCCAGTCATGCCTTAATACCCCTGGCAAGGTATATTGGGTCCTCTCAATGAGGCGTATACATCGGACTCCACGTTTAGCTCACATGGTTTATGTCAGTTAATAGTAGCTCCTACAGTCAGACTCTTAGTGCATTTGACCAGGTTTTCAGTATATACTTCAGCATTCAGTTCAGAATGTTATTTTCATGATTAGTACTTGGTCATTGCATTCAACTTAGCTTTTCAGTTATGTTTCAGTATTTACATTCTTACTTAGTTTACGTCATTGTTCAGTTATGCTTTGTTCAGCTTAGTATCTATATCCTTCATGCTCAGTACATTCCAAGTACTGACGTATACTCTGCGCTACATCCTTTCATGATGTAGGTTCAGGTACTTAACATCTAGATCACGCTTAGATCAATTCTCAGTCCGCATTCAACAGCTTCAGTGGTAAGTCCTCATATCCCGAGGACACTAGACATGTTTTCATTTTAGTCTTTATTTTCAGTTTTCAATTTTGTTAGAGTTAGCTGGGGGGCATGTTCCAGCAACTAAACCAGGTTAGAGGCTTTTCAGACATAGTAGTAGATTCAGCTTGAATTGTTAAGTGATTGTTTCAGTTATCGCTAAACTCTTAGTATGTTTTACATATTCAGACTAGTTGGGTTTTTCCCCACTTTCAGCTATCCATTGTTTTAGCTTCCGCATAGTACTTGTCTTATTTAGTTATTCTCAGTATGCTTGATATATGCCAGACACAGGGTTAGCTTGGGGTCACTCGTGATCCTAGGTCCCATGTTACGTCAAGGGGGTACCCTCGGGGTGTGACACATATAATGTGGGATTTTGATTATAAAGCAAGAGTTTTATGAAATTAAGCATGTATTGATAGAATTACATGAATTTATGATGAAATCCATATCTAACCCATGTTTTCTAAATATTGATGACTTATCTTGGATTGGCAAGATGACGTGCCCTTCATGGATAATAAGAACAAGTAAGAAATGACTATTCTGTGGGATTTATGCTTAGCACCGAGAGGATATTGAGATGTAAGCTCTCCCGTTAGTAGATGCTGGGTTTCTAGAAGCAATCTCCTTATCCCTTACCAATGTGCCCCCATAGGATGATTGTCTAGAGAGACATTAGCTAGTGGATCCACCTAAGCTAGAAATTCATGGTCCTTACCTTGGCAAGTAGGACAACCCTTCTCGGTGTGGGAGACACCGGGGGATCATGTTATAGCTCACATGGTCTCTATGTCGGTTAAGGCTACTTCCCACATTAATAATGAACTAAGGTTACTTCAAGAAGTATCTCATATGTGTTCAAAGATTTTAACGATGTTAGCTTGCATTGGCCATGGTTTTATGACTCATGTTTTCTAACCCCTTTTATATCATGTTTTAGCTTGGTCAATTGCATGTCATTATATGTCCTCTTTTAGAAGGATTTAAATATTTTATGCATAGCTATCATACTTGGTACATTGTTTTGTACTAACACATACTCTTGCCTACATTTCCACAAATGTAGGGTCCGACAGTCAGGTTTCTCAGTTTCATGGCTAGTGGTTGATTTCGAGAATCCCGAGCTTTGGTGAGTCCTCATGCTTCGAGGACAGATTTTCATTGTTCCTAGTTCTTTCCTTATTGTACTTCAGTTTTGGACAGGATGTATGGGCTAGGCCCAATTTCATTCTATTTTACTAGATGGCTATTGAGACAAGTGTTTTAGACTTCCGCCTTTCTTTTATAAAACTATTGGACATGAAATGTTATTTTACTCTAATTTTTCTATTTCTTATGTTATGAATGCTAAGTGGCTTGTATGGGGTCTCTAGGGGTCCTATACGGCATGTTACATCTAGGGGGTACCCCTGGGTCGTGACACAAGGATGATTTTAGATAAAGTGTCGTTATGTTTATATGAATATCATGATTTAGATGCTTTAGATAAGTATCTCTAGAGTATGTTATGAAATCATGATTTTAAGGAGCTATTCTTATGTCACAACCCAGGGGTACTCCCTAGATGTAACAAGGCGTACAAAACCCCGAGAGGCCTCATACAAGGCACCTAGCATATTATAACATAAAGTAATAGAAAATGGTGCAAAAATTTAAAACATTTCTACACAATCTATGTCTTTTATAAAATGAGCGGAAGTCTAATACCATAGTCTCAAACCATCTAAAGCAACATGAATAAAGTCTTGGGACGCAGCCCATACAATAGTCCAAGACATAAAAGAAAAACATGAGAGAAAAGGGTGATCACATCCCCGAACACAATGAGGACTCACCAAATCTTCACTTCCTTGATCAACAATGAAGCTAGCCACGAGTGTGAGAATCTAAGTCGCCGGACCCTACATTTGAATAAGAATGTAGGCAAGATTATGTGTTAGTACAATCAAGTACTAAATATGATAGCTAGCATAACCAACATAAACATCATGGTTAGTCAATATAAACCATAAGCATAATCATGCACATACATCAATATCATAATAAGAAACAAATACTTTTCAAGCAACCTTACTCATCCTTAGTCAAGACTTGGGTCATCACCTCTTTGTCAACTTACCTCATGGAAGGTACCTCAAGCAACAATCCCAGCTATTCATTCTTCATAAGATAGTTCACGTAGTTTATACTTACTTTTAAAGACATGGGGATTCGCCTCTTTGCCTAACTTACAAAGTCTAATGGGTATTCGCCTATTTCCTTATTTACTTTTAGATTGCGAGTAGTTGCCTCCACAAGCTCATCATATGACACGGGTACTCACCTCCATATCATTTCATAAGGAGCATGGGTACTCGCCTCCATGTCCATTCATCATAATAGGAATGTGGGGACTGACCTTTTGTTCAATTCTAAGGAGTATGGGAATCTCCTCATATCCTTTTATATGGAGGTCAAGGGTAATCGCCTCTAGCCTCAACTATTATATCATCGTTTACTCTAGATTCATTTTAGGTGAGCATTCCTTTCAAACATAGAATCATTCATGTGAGCAAGACTTTCACATTCAGACATTTATATGGGAAGTATCGCTTCCTCAACAATAACATCAATTACCAACAATTCATATCATAAGCTTCATTCTCAAAGCACTACATATCATGATCATCATCTCTGCTTTATTCTCAAGCAATACTAATCATAATTCATCAATCCTATAAGGACAAGCCTAAACCCACAAAGTTTCCTTTCATGGCATCAACCCAATTATATCAATTCTAGGTTAGAATCATGGAATAGGAATGGGTACATGTAATTTCACTCTAATAACATGTAATTATACAAATTCTATCATAAACAATCAGAATCCACTCAATTGGATCAACAATCACCATAACCCACAACATGGGAAGAAACCCTAGCTAGAATTAGGGAATTCTTCATCAAATTTGGGAAATTCTAAGGGACTCCATGGATGAAAAGCTAACATACCTTGATTACAAAACTCTCACAAGCTTGAAGATTGGAGACTTGATCTTGACCTAGCTTCAATTTCTTTCTTCTTTTTCCAACTTTTAGAAATAGAATCTTTGAGAGGAGTTTTAGGTTTTCTTTTGGGATTTGAGAGAATGAGTTAAATGAGGGATTTTGGGGGTTAAAAAATACTGATATAGGTGGTCTAGGTTTAGTCAAAATGACACCACTTAATTCTAATTAAATCCGAAAAAGACCCTTAAGCCCTCAACTTAACCGTCCCTCAGGCCCACCCACGAGACAATGCCGATGGACCGTGGATGGACCTATGGTCCGTCTTGGTGAACCGTGGGTTGGTGGTCTGGGACTTGGTTTTTAGACTTTGACCTACGGACCCCTAGCCACGATCCGTGGACCCATCCACGGGGCGTGGGTCGTGGCCTTGGTTCACTGCCTCAGGCAGCTTACCATGGTGCCCATCCTCGAGGCTCAACTACGGGGCGTGGATCCAACCATGGGGAGTGGTTGGCCCTCGTGGGTGACACCTGGAAGTTCTTACAATTTGCTAAGCTTTCCTCTTTAGGCTATGGGGTGTTACAATATCTCCCCCTTGGGAACATTCGTCCTTGAATGAGATTCTAAGCACGTTACTAAACGAAAAGACTCAAGACTAGCAGCACACCATGCATCCAACTCATCTAAATGCACAAAACTAAGGAGGAAACATCAACACCAAGACAAACATACTCAATGCACGATAAGGAAGTTGGAACTATATCTAACAACCCAATATGCATGAAAATTTTCAGATTTCTTACATTTAAGGAGGAACTATCATCTCCCAACCTAAAAGCATGTTCAACACAATCTCATGGAGCCTATATGCAACCAATACTCAAGCCACCTTATTTGGCAAAGATTTAGATCATTTTGGGTAAACAAATATTGTAAACTCTTATGGTCGGTGAAAACATCAACATGAACTCCATACAAATAATGCATCCAAATCTTTAAGGCAAATACCACCGCCGCCAATTCAAGGTCGTGGGTAAGATAGTTCTTCTCATGAACCTTAAGTTGCCTTGAAGCATAGGCAATCACCTTACCGTTTTGCATAAGCACACATCCCAACCCAACTCTAGAGGCGTCACAATATACCACAAAGCAATTCGTACCTTCTGATAAAGTCAACACCAGAGCGGAAGTAAGCCTATCAACTCTTGAAAACTTTTCTCACAAGCATCCGACCAGATAAACTTGGCCTTCTTTTGAGTCAAAGCCATTAATGGAGAGGCAATCATGAAAAATCCCTCGACAAATCTTCTATAATAACCGGCCAAACCCAAGAAGCTTCTAATATCTGTCGGTGATAGAGGTCTAGGACAACTCTTGACCACTTCCGTCTTAATTGGATCTACCTCAATACCCTTGCTTGAAACTTTGTGACCAAGGAAAGCTACGGATCTCAACCAAAATTCACATTTACTATACTTTGCGAAAAGTGGTTGGTCCTTGAGGATTTGCAACACGATCCTCAAATGATCCATATGCTCATTCTCATTTCTTGAATAGATCAAAATATCATCGATAAACACGATCACAAACACGTCAAGATAATGTCGGAAAACTCTATTCATCAAGTCCATAAATGCCGCCGGAGCGTTAGTTAAACCAAATGACTTTACTATAAATTTAAAATGACCATACCGAGTTTGGAAAGCCGTCTTCAGGATGACATCATCTTTCACCCTCAATTGGTGATAACCCAATCGGAGATCAATTTTAGAGAAATAACTTACACATTGGAGTTGGTTAAACAAATCATCAATCCTTGGAAGAGGATACTTATTCTTAATGCTCACCTTGTTCAATTGTCGATAATCAATACACATACGAAGGGACCCATCTTTCTTCTTAACAAACAAAACCGGAGCACCCCAAGGAGTGATACTCGGTCGGATGAAACCTTTATCCAATAGATCCTTCAATTGTTCTTTAAACTCCTTAAGTTCCGCCGGAGCCATTCTCTAAGGAGGAATAGTGATAGGTTGTGTATCCGGGAGAAGGTCAATATCGAAGTCTATTTCTCTTTCGGGAGGAATACCAGGCAAATCATCGGGAAACACTTCCGAAAACTCTTTTACAACGGGGACCGACTCAAGAATAGGAGTTTCGGACTCCACATCCCTCACCCTAACTATATGATAAACACAACCTTTAGAGATCATCTTTGTAGCTTTAAGGTAAGAAAAGAATTGACCTCTAGGCATAGAAGTTCCCCTATTCCACTCTAGGATAGGCTCATTTGGGAATTGAAACATGACTACACGAGTTCTACAATCTATAGAAGCATAACATGAATGCAACCAATCCATCCCAAGGATGACATAAAAGTCTAACATATCAAGCTCTACCAAGTCAACAAGAGTAACTCTATGGGATAAGGAAATGGGACATCTTATAAATACCCTTTCAGCTAACACAGAATCACCAAAAACAGTAGAGACAGAAAAAGGTTCTAATAACATATCGGGGAGGACATCAAACCTCATGTTCACATAAGGTGTCACAAAAGACAAAGTAGCTCCTGGATCAAGCAAATCATACACATCTAATTGAAAAACTTTTAACATACCAGTCACCACATCCAGGGAGCTCTCTTGATCAGCTCTAGTTTGGAGAGCATAAAATCGGTTTTTCTTAGGAAAATTTGCACCCGAACCACTTGGACCGGATGAGGGGTTGGGTTGAGCCCTACGATGTTTATATCCCTCATTCTTAGCAACCAAAGGACAATTCCTTATCTTGTGATCCGTCTTTCCACGCCCAAAGCAAGCATTGGAACCCGCTAGACACTTACCCTCATGGTTTCTCCCACACTTAGTACAAGTAGGAATCATAGACTTATTACCATCTCCTTGAGGTTTAGAGTTAGACACCCTTTCATTGTTAGACCTTGGAGGAGCATTTGAAGAATCTTTCCCAGGGAACCTTTGCAGAAACCTTGAACGACCCTGTCCACCGGACCTAGAATGTGAATAGTTACCATCATCCACTCTTGCTCTCTTTGCCTCTCTAGATCTTTCCTTGAGCTTTTCTTCCTTAATTTGTTGGGCATGCACCATAAGGTGAGAAATGTTCATGTCATGGACAAGCATAGCGGTGCGGCATTCTTTGATAACCAAGTCGAACACTCCCACCCAAACTTACTCATTTTGGTCCTATGATCCACCAAAATAGAAGGGGCATACTTAGATGCGTATTCCCTTACACTCATATTTCCTTGCCTAAGGTTAATGAACTCGAGCACCTTGGCCTCTCTCATCTCAAGAGGGAAAAATTGATCAAGAAAAGCACTTTTGAATCTTTCTTATTCTATGGGACCCGCTCCTTCCGATCTTGCCTCTTTTCATTGATTAAACCAAATCTGAGCAACTCCTTTGAGTTGGTAAGCGGCTAACTCCACTTTCTCTACCAGTGTCACTTCCATATTAATAAGTATCTTATAGATCTCGTCGATAAATTCTTGAGGATCTTCCTCAACTTTGGAGTCATAAAATTTGAGAGGGTTCATCCTTGTAAAGTCCGTGACTCTTGCCGCCTCCGTACCCACATTTTGGTTCACGGGACCTACCGCCTTTCTATTGGCTTGTGCCATCACGGCTTGAGCCAACACTTGAAAGGCCGACCTAAACTCTGCAATCGTCACATTGTCAGCCAAAGGATCAATCAGAGCTTGAGTGAAGCTTGGGGAGGAACTTTTTGTCCCATATTGTCTCCCTCAGTCCTTCTAGCATTAGCCCTTCTAGTAGTCATTTCCTGAAAACCATCGGGTAAGGAATAGGAGAAAGACTTTATAGAGGTAAACTACATGGCATGACTTTAAAGGAATGAAGAAGTGAAGTTTCCTAAACATCTAGTAGCCTCTCATTCATAAATGTTGCGCGCTTCACACTTATGAACAAGACTCTACTTGACGTGGTTTGAGACATCCTAGAACCATTCTAAACCATGTGCTCTGATTACCAAGTTTGTCACAACCCAGGGGTACCCCCTAGATGTAACAAGGCGTACAAGACCCCGAAAGGCCTTTTACAAGCCACCTATCATATCATAACATAAAGTAATAGAAAATGGTGCAAAAATTTAAAACATTTCTACACAATCTATGTCTTTTATAAAACGAGCGGAAGTCTAATACCATAGTCTCAAACCATCTAAAGCAACATGAATAAAGTCTTGGGACGCAGCCCATACAATAATCCAAGACATAAAAGAAAAACATGAGAGAAAAGGGTGATCACATCCCCGAACACAATGAGGACTCACCAAATCTTCACTTCCTTGATCAACAATGAAGCTAGCCACGAGTGTGAGAATCTAAGTCGCCGGACCCTACATTTGAATAAGAATGTAGGCAAGATTATGTGTTAGTACAATCAAGTACTAAATATGATAGCTAGCATAACCAACATAAACATCATGGTTAGTCAATATAAACCATAAGCATAATCATGCACATACATCAATATCATAATAAGAAACAAATACTTCTCAAGCAACCTTACTCATCCTTAGTCAAGACTTGGGTCATCACCTCTTAGTCAACTTACCTCATGGAAGCTAACTCAAGCAACAATCCAAGCTATTCATTCTTCATAAGATAGTTCACGTAGTTTAACTTACTTTTAAAGACATGGGGATTCACCTCTTTACCTAACTTACAAAGGCTAATGGGTATTCGCCTCTTGCCTTACTTACTTTTAGATTGCGGGTACTCACCTCCACAACCTCATCATATGACACGGGTACTCACCTCCACATCATTTCATAAGGAGCATGGGTACTCACTTCCATGTCCATTCATCATAATAGGAACATGGGGACTCACCTCTTGTTCAATTCTAAGGAGTATGGGAATCTCCTCATATCCTTTTATATGGAGGTCAAGGGTAATATCCTCTAGCCTCAATAATTATATCATCTTTTAGTCTAGATTCATTTTAGGTGAGCATTCATTTCAAACCTAGAATCATTCATGTGAGCAAGCCTTTCACATTCACACATTCATAATTAGGCAATTCATGTGGGAAGTATCCCTTCCTCAACAATAACATCAATAACCAAAAATTCATATCATAAGCTTTATTCTCAAAGCACTACATATCATGATCATCATCTATCATTTATTCTCAAGTAATACTAATCATAATTCATCAATCCTATAAGGACAATCCTAAACCCACAAAGTTTCCCTTAATGGCATCAACTCAATTATATCAATTCTAGGTTAGAATCATGGAATAGGTATGGGTACATGTAATTTCACTCTAATAACATGTAATTATACAAATCCTATCATAAACAATCACAATCCACTCAATTGGATCAACAATTACCATAACCCACAACATGGGAAGAAACCCTAGCTAGAATTGGGGAATTCTTCATCAAATTAGGGGAATTGTAAGGGACTCCATGGATGGAAGATATCCATGGATGAAAAGCTAACATAAATTGATTACAAAGACCTCACAAGCTTTAATATTGGAGACTTGAACTTGACCTAGCTTCAATTTCTTCCTTCTTCATCCAACTTCTAGAGAGAGAATCTTTGAGAGGAGTTTTGGGTTTTCTTTTGGGATTTGAGAGAATGAGTTAAATGAGGGATTTTGGGGCTTAAAAATACTTATATAGGTGGTCTAGGTTTAGTCAAAACGACACCACTTAATTGTAATTAAATCCGAAAAAGACCATTAAGCCCTCAACTTAACCGTCCCTCAAGCCCACCCACGAGACCACGCAGACAGACCGTCGATGGAACTACGGTCCATCCTGGTGAACCGTGGGTTGGTGGTCTAAGACTTAGTTTTTGGACTTTGACCTACAGACCCCTAGCCACGAACCGTAGACCCATCCATAAGGCGTGGCTCCTGGCCGCGGTTCACTGCCTCAGGTAGCTTCCCATGGTGCCCATCCATGAGGCTCACCTACGGGGCGTGGATCCAACCATGGGGCGTGGTTGGCCCTCGTGGGTTACACCTGGAAGTTCTAACAATTTGCTAAGCTTTCCTCTTTAGGCTACGGGGTGTTACATCTTATGACTATGAGATTATGTATGAATGATTCAGTATTACTAGATTCTTACGTTTCAAAGAATATGAATATGATTTTCTATATTTTTATGTGGGAGTTTACTTAGAACTGAGTGGACCTTGGGATGAAGGCTCACTCGTTAGTAGAGGCATGAGACCTTTAATAGCAATCCCCTTGTCCTAGAACTACGTTCCTGCGCAGGAATTAGTCTTAATTGACTCTAGCTTGTGGATCCATCTAAGCTCATGATTATGATTCTTACCTTAGCAAGTAGGACACTCTCTTTTCAATGTGGGAGTAGTACACTGAATTCCATGTTATAGCTCACATGGTTTATGTTGGTTAACAATATCTCCCCCAAAATCTTCTATTTTCCTCATATGTTATAATATATGATTTGAAGAAGAACACATGACCTTATACTATGTTTTATGAAGTTATATGCTCAGCTTTATAAATTTACTCAGTCGTTGCATTTTCACGTTTCCAGACTATCATGCTATTATGTTATGTTTTTGCATATTTCCTATACACAATACATTCCAAGTACTGACCGTATACATTTTTGTGCCTATGTTGTTTTATAATATAGGTGGTGCGCTCCATATCAGGGTCACGGTAAGTACTGATCTTATAAACTCTGCTCGGTCTTGGTGAGTCCTCATCGTTTGAGGACCTGCCACTTATGTTGCTTTTATGTCATTCAGACTTTACTTCAGCTTTAGATGTTTCAAGTGAGATTGGTGTTTTCATAGTGACTCAGTTATGATAGAGGCTTATTCAGACATTAGATATTCTGCATATGTGTCTTGTATTAGGATTTTCCATGTTATGTTGAGTTTACCATTTGAGACTATGACTTCACTTATCATTTTTTACTTAATTATGTTGTTGTCTTAGTATCATGCTATGTCATATGGTTTGCTTGGGGGTCTCCTAGGACTCTAGGTACCATGTCATGTCTAAGGGGTAGTCTTGGGTTGTGACAATATCCTACAAACAAAATCAAGCACAATTTTCAGCTATATGATGAGTCGGGGATTTCAACTCATTTAGGGCTGAATATCTAGAGTTTTGGTGTCCTCAATGCCTATTTTATGCTCTAAACTGATGTTTAAATGCTAATTTGCAGCAATGACGGCAAAAGAGTAAGGCAAGGACATTACCGGGCAAAAAGGAGCGAAAAAGCTTAAGAAAAGCAAGGATGATGTTCACCAAAGCCACTTAGTGGGTCACCGAGTGGCTCTTCAGCTCGCCAAAAGTTCCAGCAAGCTAGCCCTTGGACAAAGACAACTCAGCAATTGAATCGGTGAATCGGTGAACCGCCGATTGGATCGGCGAAGGAAGTTCTGATCGCCTAAAGTCACAGAGGGAAAGTATGGAAAAGCCAAGTCAAGAAAGTGATGGAAGGAAGCACTCGGTGAGTCACCGAATTGGTCAGCGAGGCTCAACTTACTCCACTGAGTGGCTCCGAAACTAAAAATCTGGAAGCGTATAAATGAGATTTTAAAAAGAAAGTTCAGGAGTTGTTTTGGAAAGAGTTCTGAGTTTTAGAGAGTTCATATATTGGGTTTTTTATCACTAACACTTTTCTTTAAATTTTTTAGTAGAGATTTAGGTTTTATTTGTTTTTGAATTGAATTCAAGAATTTTGAAGACTTGTGGATTGTTACCCAAGCTGATGAAAAAAGTAGTTGGTAACTATTTCTTGCTCTTTATTATGTGTGGCTAAAACCCCCATTCTTGGGGTTGTGATTATGTAATTTAATTCTTCAATTAGCTTATGGGTGTTAGTATTTACTGATTTTAATGTTGATTTGAAGTGGGTTCAATTAGTAGTTCAGTTTTAACTGATGAATTGTAGTTGCAAATGCAATTCTAGCCTAGTATTCTAAGCTTGCTTGAGAAAGAGGTTTTAGAGTTAAAACTATTAATTGATGATTGTAGTGATTGGGTTATTGTAGACTTAGCTTGAGAAAGTAGGTATAAATTCAATCTTACCAATCTAGCTTGAAAGAGTAGATTAATTGAGGTATTGGGCTGTTTATCTTTGTTATGCTTGTCGAGGTTTGAGAGAACTCGCTTGATTCATGATAGTTGATTGAGAAATGCCTATTACACCTAAAGCCTAGCCTACCCTCTAAGGTTCAATGATTTTTAATAAATAATAATCACATATATAGAGAAATTGGCATTCAATCGATCACACTCCCAAGGATCCCTCTTTACTTAATTACCTCGTGTGTTCGTAGCTGTTAATGATCACTCTAATCCCCCGAAATTGACATTAATTTTCAAACCCCTGCCGTTTACTTTAATTGTTTCAAAAATATCTACTTCCACAAATTATTAGAATACTATTTCACTTCGTAATTGAATTCGTTACCGTATCACTCCCTGTGGGATCGACCCCAACTCTTCGTTGGGTTTATACTGGATTGCGACCGCCTACACTTAGAATCAGATGAAGTGTAGTTGAGCGTTATTACTATACACTTGTGAAGAGGCTAAAAAAGGAAAGGACAATGTTCTTGGAAACCACTACAAGTTTAGTGAGACATAGACCGAAACCCATTATCGTGTTCCTGATACAATTGAAGGGAAAATCACCAGAATAAGTCACATGGGAGCGGTATGAAGAATTGTGGAAATTCAAAGGCAAGATCCAAGAATTTATGCAACATCAATGTGCTCGATCGCTGCAACATCAGGTGGGGGAGAGTGTGATTACCCTCCACATCATAACGTCACATAGGCGCAACATGGCATAAATTTTTCTATGTGGAAGCTTACATGATAAGAATTTGTGGGAAGATTCCACAGACAAGAAGAGTTTGTTGGAACTACTCTACAATATCTAGGAAGAATTTTTGAAAGGCCATAGAATATTCTAGCCATGTAGAGAATTCTATAAAAAGAGATTATTTGTAAATATGTAGGGACTTATGTAATAATTATTATTTACATACGAGACCCTAAGTTAATAGTATAAATAGAGTGGCATCCATTTGTGAGATCATCAAGCAAAAATCAATAAGAGTTCTGTACACAATTCTTCCTAACAATCCTGTTGTTTTCTTCCTTCCATTCTCTTAGATATTCCTAGAGTCTTAGGCTGACTTGGCATAGCAAGATCGTGAGTAAGTAATGCAAGGACATGAGCTAGCTATCAAATGCCGTACATGTGATTAGTAAATGACTAAGGACATGACAATATGTTCTCTGATGCATAAGAATGCTTTCATGATTCTACCAAACTCAATTCCAAAAAATAATTTGTAATCACCAACATCTTTGATCCTGGAATTGATTATGCAACATAATTTCACGTGGTCAATAAATCATCCACATAAACAAGAACAATTAACTAAGTTTCCTTTTGCCTTCTTTGATAATAAGGAATAATCATAATATCTATAAGTGAACCCTGAATACAACAATTTGTACTAAGCTTAATATTTTATTAGCTAGATGTTTGTATTAGGCTATAAGGAGACTTGATCAATCTGTGCACCTTTTGTTGAGTGATATCAGCCAAATTAAACCCTTACTTAGTATAAAGTGTTACCTGTCAAATATAGTAACCTATATAAGTTGGGTCGAATCTCATAGAGAGCTTGGCTAGAAAACTACAATTTGCTATAAAAATTTGATTGATTGACTACATTCAGATGGGATTTAAATGGGGATTTTATTGAACTAGATTATACTACGATTTTTGTATGAAAAAAAATTAAAGACAAACTAGACCTATGGTTTTGTAATGACCCTCCGGTTCATTTCTATGTAAATGTCTTTCTTTAACAATTTAGAGCATTCCTATAGCTACCTTAAGTCATTTATGACTTGCAGGGACTGGCAGCTCAGTCAACTGGTTGTTCGTTTGGTTTTTATCCAAGATTATGTGTTTTGGCGCTTTAAAAACTTCAATGGTTGACTTCATTCAAAAGTTCAGGAAGATAAACTTAGGATCTGATTCTGATTGTTCCATTAGCTATTGAATGTCGAGTTTGTTCTAGAATGACCTTTCGTGAGGATCTTGAGGCTTTTGAGCTAATTTTGAGCCCCCTTATGGATTTTGGCTGAAAATAAAGCTTGATTCTAGGACCCACTTTTAGTCAAGAGGACCTCAGATAGAAGTTTTGACTACTCCGTTGAGTCTAGAATATCAAATTTAGTGGGGTAACATGGTTTTTTTGCACGCACGAGATTCCAAATGAATCCTGAGCACCCCGTCAGAGAATGTTGAACTTGCAAAATGTGCAGGTCACTTTCACCCTTCGCATTCACGAGCCTTCTTGGCCGTGTTTGTGAAGGCTTGGTTGGTTTGCCTCCATGATCGTATGGCCTTTCCACGTTTGGGAGGGTCTAACTTGTTGATCATGTGTGATCGCGAGCATCATGCCACATTCGTGGCACCCTAGGTCCTTACTCTTTGCATTCTTGGGGCCTCCATGAAGTTCACAAATGGTTAGCTTCTAAGCCTCCACATTCGTGGGCCCTCTTGGACACGTTCATGATGAGAATTAAGTTAAGACTAAACCCTCATCAACTCTAATTCTAAACCTTGTTTTGGGGATTGTGGGAGCTACAAAGGTCTGATTGAGGTGTTTCAAAGCTCGATGTGTTCGGGAACCTCTGGGTTGTGTGGTTGGATTATTGGGGGGCTGTCGAGGAAACTTTGTTGCATGTAAATTCTTCCCCAAAAGTGGCTTTCTTCTCTCTTTAATTATTCTTGAATGGAGTATTTTGTGCATGTGGTTGGTGTGGGCAGTTTCGAGCC
Source organism: Solanum etuberosum (assembly GCA_029582245.1). Lineage (NCBI taxonomy): Eukaryota > Viridiplantae > Streptophyta > Magnoliopsida > Solanales > Solanaceae > Solanum > Solanum etuberosum. The sequence goes on from JAJONR010001303.1 coordinate 22,937, forward strand.
CCACATTGTGTTCTGTTTTAGGGCATAAGTTTGGTAAGCTAATAAGAACCTTTTGACAGAGTCAATTTTATAATTTCCATGTGATTTTAATTTTTAAATAATCATATTAACATTGTGATTCTATTTTTGGTAGCGTGATACTGTTTGGATGCTGTTCGGAAGTGGAAAGATCTGAAATAGTGATTCTAAGCGCTCATTCAGGCTTAATTTAGGCTACCACTTCCGTTCCTTAGATTGATATTGACTATGTAAATGTACATTGATATGAGTAAATTGGAGTTGGTACCTAGTTGACCATTCTTAACATCCTAAGTATTCATATTTTAGGTTTTTTATTGGGGTTTTAAGACTATAACCATGTTAGCTGTTTTACTTGTGATCATGCTTACCTTGTGATGTTCTTTGGTTGTTGGTGTTAATTGATTTGAGCATTTTTGGCCTTAGTCTAGGCTTAGATGAGTGATTGCCATAGGCTTGTGTGTTTTGGAGCCAATAGGCCTTAGAACATCTTCGATGTCATTTCAAATGGCTTAGCTACCTGTAGAGTTATGTTGCAAACTTAGGTTTGATAGAATGAGCCTTAGATCAGGTATTGACTCATCTTTGTTGGCATTCTATCCCTTCCCCCCATCTTTATACAGCCTCATGGTTTACGGTTGAGTTATCGGGCTTCACTTGGTGACTTTGGATTGGATGTGGTTCATGCTTTGAGTAATGTTTGCATTAATTGGGAGTAGACATCGTTCCACGATGGTACTGATTACTAGTTGATATGGGATTCTTTGGCAACTCTTATAGATGCAGATTCAAGGTCTGGTCATACTACCCCATTATTAGTCGCATATCAAAGGTCTATACATCGAATCTATAGTCGCAGTTAGTGATTTAGGCTCCTTATTCCTTACGGAGTTGATATCTATCCTCTTGCTCTTGGTTACTTGGTGGCTTATCAACAAATCGAGATTCGAGGTCTAGGCTACGTCCTCTATGGTTCTTTGGGGGATCCATTAATGGTTTGAGCTGAGGTCGGGGCTATGCACCCTCCAGCTCTGCACTCATCGTGACCTTCTTCTTAGTAGTTATAGCTATTTTGTTTACCTATCGGGCTTTTGGGGTCTGTTTGAGTTTTACTTAAACTTTCACACAAATGTACAATCTGGCTTATGGGGTCAAGTTATGTTTAGTTAGTTGTACTTACTTTTTTTTATTCTTAGTACACTCGTGTGCATCTCTTTTAAAATCCTCTCTTTTGACCTTTATTTGTGTTTAATTCTAGAATTTTATATTACTTCAACTTTTCTTGCTCATTTGGCCTATGACGCCTATTGACAACTTGTTGTTTTGGTACTCTAGCTACAATCTTCATCTGTTTTATGATACTGGTGTGAGCACTAATTATCAAAAATTAGATTCAAGCTTATGACAGTTTCAACTTTGGAGGCGATGGTGAGCACAAGGTGTCTTAGACTTACCTATCTGAATTTGTATTTTTTTACCTAGTCGTTTCCATTTTTTGACAAGCCTTTGTATTTTAAGTCCACTTTTGGGGGTTGTACTCTTTATTTTAGTAGCTTTTTACTTGTTACTACCATGTTTTGGGAGGGATCTTTATTATTGTATATATATATCTTATGGTTTGTTGTGGTCTCACTTATTATATCTTTGAAATTGTTGCTTCCACTTTGTTTCTATCCTTACGCCCATTACTTGATGCACCGAGCTATGGCTTGGCTTACCTACTAGTGGGTTGAAGTAGGTGCCATCATGACTTGAGAAATCAGGTCGTGACAAGTTTGTATTACAGTCCCAGGTTAACTATTTTACTTGTACAGAGCTAATGCCTAGTAGAGTCTTGTGGATTGGTGCGGAGAGGTCTGTTCCTATCTTTAGGAGGCTATAGGGTGTCATTAAGGACATTCTCTCTTTGATATCACCTTCGTGCATTGTGTGTCTTATTAGTTTTATGGAATCTCACTTGTTTCATTTTTTGCAAGATAGGTCGTATGCATTGTTTGGCGGCTGGTGGTGATCATCATGGGCCTGCAGGTAGAGCCCCGACTAGGGGTAGAGGATGACCACAATCACATGCTAGGGATGCAACACCAGCTCATGATAGGGATAGGACTCCAGAGCCTGCACTGTACCATCAAACAGTTCAGATTCATCCTGAGCTGGTTGGGTCGGGGCTAGCCTAGCCACCACCTGGTCCAGCTAGGGCTCCTGATCTCCAAGAAGACATTACTTTACTTTTGATGATTCTTGGGGGGTTATGCAGCAGGCCCCAACTATAGCTACAGGTTCACTAGCACCAACCCTGCAGTAGAGGCACCTCAGGTTCAGGTACCACATAGAGGTGCCCAGCCCAAGAATGGGGCTGGAGCTAGCAACTAGAGAAGTAGAAGATGATTGGAGTGTTTTTTATACTATAACCTCCGAGGTTTTTCTGGGGCTATTAGGGAGGATGCCCATGAGTTTCTCATTATTTTCCATGAGCTTCTATATACTTTGGGCTTGGTGGAGTCGAGAGAAGTCAACTTGACTGCTTACAAGCTTGATGAGCAAGCTAGATAGTGGCGGTGTTCTTATTTTGAGATTCGGCCAACAAGGTCTCCTCCGGTGTCATAGTTAGAGTTTTGTGAGGCCTTCTTGGCCAAGTTTTTCCCACAGAGCATCAAAGATAGACTCTGGGATCAATTTTCAAGGTTGGAGGACAGGTCTATGTGATTGTGTTTGAGTATGAGATGAGGTTCCACAATCTCTCCCATCAATCTACTATGATTTTACCTACTGAAGGGGAGAGAGTTTGTTTCTTTGTCCGAGGTTTGAGACTTCAGTAGCAGATTAAGACCCATGCTATGGTCTTATGGGGCCATTCTTTTCTCGATGTAGTTGACAATGCCTGTACTTTTGAGCAGCTCTATTACGAGGTCCAATGGGGAATCAATTAGAGGGCTAGGCATGAGGGTAGCTATAAAGGGTCCCATTTTAGGTCTAGGGACTTCTACAATAGCTCTCGCCAGAGGTTTCAGCAGGGTAAGTTCAACTAGCCTATTTAGGTCTTACTTTAGGCTTTAGAGGGTGACCGGTACAGTTAGGGTGATACCAGCCCAAGTCAGGGTCAAAGTAGATCATAGTCGGGTGATTCAAGTCGTGGTGGCTTACACTTTGCCGGCCGAACTACACATGGTTCTTATGACTGTGGGGAGCTTTATCATTGGTCAAGAGACTATCCCCGACGAGGAATGGCACTCAACTCCATATGCAGCTCAACCAACTCCTATAGCAACACCTCTAGCAAGAGGTAGAGGCTAGGGTCAGGATCATCGGGGCTGTTACTAGGGTGCACGGGGTGGTCCCAAGGAAGTAGGTCACGTAGTAAGTCAGATGCTCATGGTAGAGGTGGACACACCCACTTGTATGCAGTTATAGTGAGGGCGGAGGCTGAGGCATTAGATGTGGTGATAATATGTGATAACACTGAAACTACTCTAAAAAATAATAGAAGAGTAAGCGAATGTTAGCAATAAAAATACCCAACAGGAGAGTCAGGGTCGAATCCCACAAGGAGTGATATAGTGTAGAGAATTTAATTAGGAAATTAAGAATGCAAACCAATTCATTGTAGCAATTATATCAAGTGGGTGGATAATTCCACCAAATTTACGAAAAGAGTTTTGGTATCAATTATCACAATTAAAATAAAATCAGGGATTTAAGAAAGTAAAAGACAATCTATGGGTGTGGGGATTGGTATAGATGTCAAATAGGGGTACATGTGCTTGCTCATTAATGCTAAATAACCATGGATAAGATGGGTAATCTTCAATGACACAAATCTTTTTTTCGATCTCAAAGCATAATATCATAGAATTTCCTTTCGGTCTCATCTATGTGAATAACAAATCAACCCAATACCTTACTAGAATCTGTCCTTTGAGCAGATTTGGCAACTAGAATCAAACCCCAATTTCTATTCCGAGCAAACTATATAAATTAACCCTAAATTGCATGTATCAAACTATTTACCCACTTAAATTAATCTCTTTCAAGCATCAATCAAATATCTAGACTAGGATTAAATTTGCAACCTTAATCCATAAATTAACCCCATGCTAAATAACTCAAATCCATGAAAGAACAACAATAAAACAAAATAAGACAAGGGACCCACTAAATTAAATCAACACCCAACCCCATTATCATACCCTTCGAATTGGGGTTTTAGCCAAGTATCATAAAAGGAAAAGAAAGTATACCAATTATGTTTTCAGCCACTAGAGAATTAAAATTAAGCAATAATCTTCAACACCCACTTTGATTTGAACCTTCGATTGTCAATTACAAGGTTGTTCAAAGACCCTAAAACTAAGAATATTTCTCAAAGGGTAAAAACACTAATATTTAAAGTCTGTTATGTTAAACTTGAAACAAAAACTGGGCTAAAAAGACTATGCATTTTTTCTCTCCTTTGGACTATTTAATGTTTCTCCAAAATTAGCTCAAAATTCTATTTTTGACCTATCCGGTGACATTAGTCGGGCTCACTTTTCTTATTCGGTGGATCGTAGATTTCCACCTTATTTGCCCTTTCAGTTTTCAGTTTTTCTTAGGATTCTGCCACCTTTGGTAATGGTCTTCCAGTTCACCCATTCAGCTTCGGTGAATCGCCGTTTCATCTTTAGTATGCAGACCTACCTCGAATATTTTCAATTGTGAACACTGTTAACTTGGGCAATGTCAGGCCATTTGGGTGATCCACTCTTCTGCTTTGGCGACTAATAGTTGGGAGTTTGATCTCTTTTCAATGTTTTTGGCCTTTTTTCATTTATCCATCTTCGCCTTGTCCTTTAGCCTTCATAGCTACGAAAGATCGACATATCATCAGAATAGGTCATAATTAGATATTGAGAACACTAATTGTTAAACAAAAAACGACTCAAATGAGTGGAAATATACCACTCATCAACAACCCCAACTTAAACTTTTGCTTTTCCTCAAGTAAATCAAGAACATAATTAGTTCAACAAGGGTGTCTACAACAGTTCTCAATGTGAGTTAACATGCAAGTTCCACCACAAGACTACTATCAAGCATATGCAACACTCAATCATGCTCAAAAATATTGAAATGATGACTAGCCGGTATCAATTCAAGATCAAGCTCACTAGTGCTTCCTTTCTAATGCAAAGCCATTTTTCCACAAATGCATTAAAGTTCCCTCGCATCACATCATATAAAAAATGAAGGGGAAAGCTCTTAGCATGTGTTAGCAAGGCTGATATCATGTACTGACTAACTTTCAACCATGGGACGATGGCACAACTTTGGAAAAGGGTCTTCTACGCCTGGAAACACATTTCTCCTAATCTGGGAAGGGATTACAGGATGTCAGCTCTCACTTATGGTAGTTTTCTACCTGTGTTTCCAATTGAGTGATGAAGAATTAGAGGAGTATGTTTCAGACTCTGAATCCCAATCATCCATCCAATTGGAACCTTAAGGTGGCGTAGCATCAACATTTCAACCGACAATGCATAAACTCCAATTCTCTGATATAGGTGTACTCACTCTACGCTAGTGGAGTCGAAGAACCTTCAGGACAATCAAGCAGATCGAAAGGGTAAATCTATGTCTTATATTCCTCCTAGCATTAAATAAAGTCGTAAATGTATGAAAATTGTTAGAGACAATTTAAAGGAGCAGGAGGAATACCGAAAAACTGCACTCATTGGATTTGTAATTGGTGATACAACTTTTTTAATAACTACGGAGAATTTTGTTCAAAGTGTGTGGAAAACAGTAACTCCGCCTCAGATTATGTTACACAATGAGGGATATTTTATCTTCTGATTTGATTTTGTAGCTGATTGTGAAGCAATTCTTCAAGATTGACCTTACTATTTTCATAATAAACCTCTTATGCTTCAACAATGGGAATTATTGAATCACTACGATTCCACTATGGGTTACTATTCCTGGCCTTCCTGTTGGATATTGGTCGAGCAAAGCACTTAGTAAAGTGGATAATGCCATTGGAAAACCTCTTCACACAGATGTTCGTACAACTTGTATGACTAGGATTTTATATGCTCTAGTTCTTGTGGAAACAGATGTTGCTCAACCTATCGTATACATGATTGATATCTCACCTCCTTATGGCTAGTTCCAACAAGATGTTGACTATGAGTAGAGGCCAAGATATTTTGCTGAATGTATAAGGTTTGGTCTCACTACTGAGAACTATTGGAACAAGGTAAAGGCTACCGAGACGGGGGGATATTATCTGGAGGTAAGAAATAAGGAAGAGAAGTGGATAAAAAAAGAAGCAAGGCCAACTCCGTATGCAAGATTGGAAGGAAAAAGGTATACTAATACAAGTCGGCGATCATGCAAGAAATCCAAGATAATAATGGGTGGTTTAGGAAATGTCTCCTCTTTAGCTGGTCCTTTAGCTTTAGCTGGGAAAACAACTCAAACTGTGAGTCTTATTGAAAATGTTCCATTAGCTAACATGTTTATAGGCTAAATTGCATCTAGTAACACTCAAACAGGCGACCCTCAGGTTTGCTTTCTCCACGATCATTGCAATTTGGAATATTAGAGGACTTAACCGGTCCTCTAAGAAGAAGGAGTTGAAGCCCTTTCTAGAATATCTTAAGGTAGATGTCTTGGGAGTTTCAGAGAAAAGAGTAAAGGAACATAAGGCACAAAATATTCTGAAGAAGTTAGGTGTCGAGTGGTCAAATTGTTATAATTACCCTATGGCTTCAAATGAAAGGATTTGGCTTTTATGAAAGAGCTTAGCTACATTACATCCACCTGACATCCAAGAACAATTCATTCACTGCAAACTAGTTGATCCAACCATCACTTTCCAATCCCTTTTTATTGTGGTATATGGAAAAAATGAAGGTAGATTTAGAGAGCAACTGTGGATAGATCTCATAAGGTTGGAAACCTCAGTGCAAGGGTGTTGGTTTGTGGGTGGGTATTTCGATAATGTTCTCAATTCAGAAGATAGGATGGGTTCCCTAGTGTTGCCAAAAGAAACTCAAGCTTTTCAATTGTGTCTTGATACCATCCAAATATCATCACTTAAAAGTAAAGGGTTTCACTACACTTTCTGCAACAATCAGCAGTAGACTAGTAGGGTATACTCTAAAATTGACTGGTTTTTTGCAAATCTTTAGTGGTTAAGTGCTTATGGACATATTGAAGCAAATTTTTTAGTTTCTAGTGTATCAGATTACTCTCATCTAATTATTTAGATCAACCCCATCCTTACATGAGACTAAGAATCTTTAAACTATTTAAAACCGTTTTAAACCATCCTGATTTTCGTCGTATCCTTAGGAGCACTTAGCCCAAGTCTTTACGTGGTACAAAGGTTCGTCTAAAGGAATTGAATGCATATATGTCTTCAGATGAGCAAAAGTGTTCACTGGCTAGAACTCTCTTCCCCATTATGCCCACATTTGATTGATGAGGAGGAACAATTTCAAGTAGCCATTAAAAAGTGGAGTGATGTGGAGGAAAAAGTACTCAGACAAAAATTTAGAGTCAATTGGATTTATAATGGAGATGCCAACACAAGATATTTTCATGCACAAGTCAAATAAAGGCTAAGAGGAACTCAATCACTTCTAGTTTATGATGCTTAAGGACTAAAAAAGCAGAATCCTAAAATGGTGAACATGAGTTTATCCGTTTCTTTTCCAAACTGATGGGCTCATCCACTAACTCTCTTCCATGACCAAATATTGAGTTAATGATAAAAAAAAAGTGAACTAATAACAGAGGTTTTTGAACTTGATTATTTATAGTCATAAAAGGTATGCCTTCTAATAAAACTCCAGGGATTGATAGTTTCCCAGTAGAGTTCTTTATTCAGTAATGGTCTTTTATTAAAACTGATGTTAGTAGTGCTGTAATGTAGTTTTTTAAAACTGGGAAGATGCTCAAAGATTTCAGTTGCACTGCTATTTCTCTTGTTCCAAAAGTTTCCTCTCATACTCAAGTAAAAGAGTATATCCCATTGCTTACTGCACCACTATTCATAATATTATTACTAAAGTCCTGACTAATAGGATCAAGAAGGTGATCATACTCTAGTTAGCCCTACACAATCTGCTTTCATTGAGGGGAGAAGTATTATTGACAATATTCTTTTTAGTTATGAACTGTTGAAATGGTACACTAGAAAGGGTTTATCCCCTAGGTGTGTCATGAAGGTTGACTTCAGGAAAACATATGATTCAATTGAATGGAGTTTCTTAAAATCAATTTTGGCTGAACTAGGTTTCCTTTTAAAATTTGTTCAATGGGTAATGGATTACCTGTGTTTCCTATTCTTTAGTACTATTTGGTGGGATGACACAATCTTTTGAGGGTAGGGTATCATGCAAGGGGATCCTCTATCTCCCTATCTCTTTGTCATTTCTATGGCGTATCTCCAGAGGGAACTGACTCAAGTGGGACAAAATAAAGTTTTCAAATTTCATCCTAGGTGTAAGAAATTGGGATTGATGCATATATGTTTTGCCGATGATCTGTTAATGTTCTGCAAGAAGATATGATTTCTATCCATTTATTACAAGGTGCTTTCCAAAGTTCCTCAACTGCATCAGGATTACAAGCTAACACAAAAAGAGTCATATTTATTTTGTTGGGGTCAAGACAGCCTTGAAGCAGGAAATTCTCACTTCACTAGGCTACTTGGAAGGGTTTATACCTTTCAACTATTTAGGTGTTCCTCTCTTCTCCAAGAAGCTTACAATAACTCAATGTTTACCTATTCTAGAGAAGGTCATAGAAAAACTCAGATGCTGGTCAACAAAGCTATTATCATATGCAGGAAGGACTCAAATGATTAAGTTAGTTATTTTTGGTGTTCAAACTTATTGGGCACACATTTTTGTGCTTCCTAAAAAGATCCTAAAGTTAATTAAAATTTCTTGTAGAACATTCCTTTGGACAGGTAATACTGCTCAATCTAAGAAAGCTTTCGTATCTTGGGAGAAATTATGCAGACCTCAGTTAGAAGGTGGGAAAAATATAATCAACATGACTTTTCGGAACACTACAGCTATCTTGAAGCAGTTATGGGCTATTACGTGCCTATTTACTATATAAAGGGTGCTAGTGCTGAGTTCTTCCCTATTTCAAAGTCTGCAACTTGGGTCATTAGGAAAATATTGCTTGCTAGAGAGTACGTAATGGAAGTTCAACATCTCAAGGGGGATTTAAAAACTAGATTAAATTTGATGGTGTCGAATGAGAAGTTCTCAATCAGGAAAATGTACCTTTGTTTGAAACTATACTTTTAAAAGATTCCTTGGAAGAACATTGTCATGCACCCAACTATTCATCCTAGACATAAATTCTTTTTATGGTTAGTAGCCTGGAAAAGATTAGCAACATGGAAGAGATTACAAAAATTTGGTGTCCAAGTCCCTTTGGAGTGTGTTTTCTGTTAGGATTCTCTTGAAACTTTTGACCACCTATTTTTTTACTGTCCAGTTACAAGGAGATTGTGGTGGTAGATTGCTTACTGGACTGGGAATACACAGGAAGATTGGTGACTGGAATACAGACCCTTCCTGGGAAAATGATATGGCTAAAAGCAAGCGAGGCAATGCAGCTATAGCCTCATGTGGTTTTGGCATGCTGGTGGCAGTTATTGGATAGAAAGAAATAAACTAAGGTTTCAGTCTGACAAGTTTCAAGCTGATGATATATATGCCGAGAAATAGCATGCTATCTTCATATCAAAGGTATAGAACTGGCCAAATGGAAGCTTCCTTTGCAAAACTTGATTGGAGTGCCATGAAGCGCAAGCTCCAACTTCAACTCTCTTTGAGTCTGTCATGTTAAGCTGTAATAATGACTTCTTTCTTTCGTTGTAATTGTAGTACAATAGATTTTTAGAGAGTGGAGGATATGTAATTCTTGCTTTCTTATAAAGGATTATGGGTAATCTCCTCTTGCCCTTCGTACCTTGGGACCAAGGGTAATCGCCTCTTGTCCATACATCATGTGACATGAGTATTCGCATCTTGTCTTTCTATCATATGACATGGGTAATCACCTCTTATCTTTTCTTAGAGGTCATGGGTAATCTCATCTAGCCTCATCATTTTCATAATTCCTTAATTAGATTCACTCTAGGTAAGAAATCCTTTAAATGTAGAATCATTCAATATGAGAAAGCCTTTCACATTCATACACAAGAAATCATGTGGGAAAATCCCTTCCACAACAATAACATCAATAACAACAATTAATAACATATGCTTTACTCTCAAAGCAATTTTTATCATAAATCATCACATATGTTTCTATCTCAAAACAACTCATATTGTATATTATTTATCTTATAAGGATACACATAAATCCATAAATTCTCCTTTCATAGAGTAAAACCCATTTTTAATCAATTTCTTCTTAGAAACATTCGGTTAAGAATGGGTACATAGTATTTCATCATAAAAGCATAGAATCCTCGCAATTCATGCATAATCAATCATAATTCAATCAATTCAATCCACATTCATAAAGACCCATAACTTAGAAGAAAACCTTAACTCAAATTGGGGAACTTAGGGGCTCCATGGATGCAAGGGTTCCATGGATGATAAGCTATCATACTTTGCTATCAAAGCCCGAAAGCAATTGAAGAATGGAGGCTTGACCTTGGACCCTAGCTTGAATCTTCTTCTTCAAACTTCTAGAGAGTGAAATATCTTGGAGAGGAAGAACTCTATTTCTTTTGGTGAATCTAAGAGAATGACTTGAATGGGTAAGATTTGGGGTTAAAATCACTTATATAGGGGTCCTAGGAATGGGTAAAATGACATAGTATCAATATAAAATAATTAGGAAAAGACCCAACTGCCCCTAAACTTACAGCTGACTAAACCCCAAATGCCACTCCTCACGAGCCGTCAAGGATCACACGGACTGTGGTGGCAGCCATGGTCCTTGACCATTGGATTGGAAAAATACCTCAAGAACCCCCCTCCTTCAGGACACACTCCACGAGCCATCAAATGGCTCATCTGGAGAGTCACCCTTAAGGCAGCTACTGCCTTCCCTTTCACAGGCTTCACCACATGCCGTGGTGCTCACCATGAGTCATCTAGGTGCTTGATATACCATGAGTTTATGGTATTTTTGATGCATTTCACTTAAAGTTTGTGTGTGTCTTGGGCTAGTTTGTTATTAGAAATATTTTATTGTATTTAATTCTTGCAGGAAATAGGCTTGGATGCGGTTGATGAAGATGTGAGCTGAAAATTGTAGAAGTAGCCAACGACGGAGCCAACGACGGACCTTAGGTCCAGTGACGGATCGTGGATGGGCAGTCGTAGGTCCTGGTCAGGAAGTTGAGTTTCAGTACTCGAACCACGAAGTTACAGGACGGACCGTAGTCCAATCCACGGACCGTAGGTGGGCAAGCGTAGGTGCAAGTTCAGGGTAATCTGACCAAGTGTGGAACCTTGGGACAACGACGGACCGTAGGTCGAGTGACGAACCATCCTGCACATCCTTCGATGAGATCAGATAATTTGAGGTTCCAGTACCTGAACCACAGAGGTGACCTATGGACCGTAGGTCGACCTACGGTCCGTAGGTCGAAGCGTCGATTGAAACCACGTCTGAGCAGTTTATATCCTTATTATGTTTCCTACTTAGTTTGGGATTTGTTTTCTATAAATAGTAGTTGTAATTCTCATTTTTGGGGGTTAGACATTATTTTATACTTTTAGTTCTTGGTCTTTGGGAATTATTTTGCAAACTCTTAGCAATTTAATTTCCAAAATTCATTTAATACAATTTTCACTTTGAAATTCAATTCAAGATTTCGGGTTTCATCTATTCTAACTGTAAGTTCATGAATTCTTTTAACCTAATTATGAATTGTGAACTCTCAAGTATGAGTAGCTAAATCCACAACTAGGGTTGTGGGAACCATGAGCAATTAACAATGTATGAATAATAATTAAGTAATTCTTGAATAGTGTTTATGCATGTATTGTTAATCATTTTGTTTAGAAGTCTTTCTAGCGGTGCACAACGTTAGATATCACCTCGTTCCTACTAGCCGGACCAAGGAGGTAATGAATGAGAAAGGGATTAAACAACAGAGATTTAGTAGATGCTATCTAATAGTCTGATTTCAATTTAATTGAGGGTGAAAACTAAACTGAATTAATATGATGACTAATCTGGGGTAAAGGTAAGGATTAGTAAAGCATACACCCGTAGACGGACCAAGTTGCGTGGTGAAATTCCCTACTTGGAGGACCAATCACATAGAAATACCTAACTTACCAATCTTTCATGTCAAACACTAGGAACGGATTACTATTATTAGGATTACTGCGTTAAGAGCTCGTGGGGAACACATATACACTAGTTTCCATCTCATATTGATAACTCAAAGTTTGAATCTTGTTTACTTGTTAACTAATCAACAAATCTGTTACTTTAGATACAAACCCCCTGTTTACTTTTCTCAGAAATAGTTTGACTAAATGGATATATTGTTAGTTAAGTTTAAGTCTGAACCATAATCCTCGTGGGATAGACCCCAACCTACAAGTTGGGTTCTTTATTTGTCAACTACCGCTTATACTTCTTTATAGAGGTGTAATTTGGGTGTTTCAAATTTTGGTGCCGCTGCCGGGGAATACGACTTTTAGATTAAACTAACTTCATTGTTGAACTTTAGTCAAGTATTTCCTAATTTTACGTTTTTGGTTTGTTTTTTATTGCTACAGGTTTCTACTCCAGTGTATGCCAAGTAAACGGAGTCGAGGCGAACCCTTGGTGTCACGACCCAGGGGTACACCCTTGATGTAACAAGGCGTACAAGACCCCGAGAGATCTCATACAAGCCCCTTAGCATATCATAACATAAAGCAATAGAAATGATGCGGAAATTTAAAACTTTTACCATACAATGGAAGTCTTTTCAAAAACAAGCGGAAGTCTATAACACTTTGTCTCAAACCATCTAATACATGATAAATTTTGGGATGCAGCCCATACAAAAGTCTAAAACATAAAAGAAAGACATAAAGGAAATGGTGGATATATCCTTGAATGCAATGAGGACTCACCAATCTTCAACTCCTTGCTCTACTAGGAACCTAGCCACGGGGATGAAACTCAACATCACCGAACCCTACATTTGATAAGAATGTAGTCAAGAGTATGCGTTAGTACAAAATGTACTAAATATGATAGCTAGCATAACACTATAAGAGCATAACATAAGCGTTAGCCAACATAAGACATAAGCTATAAGCATAAGAGATAATAACATAGTCATAGGCATAATATCCAACATAGACATAATATAAGCATAAGTCAACATAAGGCATAATCCATAAGCATAGGAGATACATCATATTCATAAGCATAGTCCATAATTAAATCTTCATAAAATAAGAGAACCACCTCATAAGTAACCTCAAGTCATACTTGTGCAATGCATGGATAAGATCCCATAATCTTACCCACACTAAGTACCCCTTTAGGTCATCATACACATTCTTACCATCCTTTGATCTCATCCTTAGCTTAATTCTCATAGGCAAGGGAACCTCCACCTTTATTTAAGCATATCAAGGAAGGAAACTATAGCAACAATCCAAGCTAAGCATACATCATATAAGAGAAACACTTCATAAGTAGCTTCAAGTCATACTTGTGCAATGCATGGATAAGACCCCATAATCTCACCCATACTAAGTACCACTTAATGCCATCATACATATTCTTATTCATATTGTTATTATGTGGGAGTAAGCCTTAACAGACATAGACCATGTGAGCTTAACATGGAATCCAGAGTTACCCATACCGAAAAGGGTTGTCCTACTTGCCTAAGGTAGAACCATACAATTAGCTTAGGTGGATCCATTAGCTAAATAACCTATTGGGGAACATAGTTTATGGGATAAGAAGTTTGCTACTAGAAACCCGGCCTCGACTGTCGTGAGGGCTTCCATCTCAAGAGACTTCTTTGAGAAACCCGGCCTCTAATGACGTGAGGGCTTCCATCCTAAGAGATTGCTTCTAGAACCCGGCCTTTACTAATGTGAGGGCTTCCATCTCAAGGGATTACTTCTAGGAACCCGACCTCTACTAACATGAGGGCTCCCATCTCATGACAATATTCACTAGGTGCTAAGCATTATTCCCACGGAGCGCTTATTAAGTCTTAATTTAACTCATTCTCATGGAAAGAATGTCTCGACACTCAATCCAACATAATTCATAAAATAGCTCTTAGATTCAAATAGGTGAGAAAGCCTTTCAACCTTAGAGTCATCATATTGTGAGAAAACCTCTCACATCATATCATATTCATACATAGGTGTGTGTGTGAGAATATCCTTTCAACAACACAACAACAAGATCATAATCATAATCACTTTACTCTCAAAGTGTTCATAAAGCATATATATAAATCTCATAATCATTCATAATTCTCATACTTTGCCCTTCAAGGATCAATAATCATATTCATCAACATATCTATAATTCACTACCTTAGATATGGACATAATCCTAATTCAAGTAGCTCAATTACTACATGCATAATTCTATAGTATCCTCCTTTCATCAATCAATACCCACACTTTGAGATCGTAGTTGGGAACATAGGGGAATTCATGGATTCTTGGGGGATTCAACATAAAACCATATAAGATAATCAATTTATACATAATCTATCATAATTCAATCATTATAAACGAATTTGAAAGGAATCCATGATTTTGAAGTCAAACACTAACTTTTGGGGAATTAGTAGTTTTGAAATTGAATTTGGAGGGACTCCATGGATGAAGGATATCCATGGATGAAGGACTACCATACCCATATAGACTTCACTCTCAAAGCCTTTACATTCATAATTCAACATATTAGCTTTACTCTAAAGCCATAGAAGTCAACATTCATACCTACAAGCCTTACTCTCAAAGCTTTACTTCTTACAATCATCATACATAGCTAAATCACAAGACATCCTAGTTACAAGCTTCATTCTTAAGCAATTCTAATCATATCTCATCATAAAGACTTGAAGCCAACATTTTCATCATGATTCAATGTGTATACCTTTGATCTAATTCAATTCCTGTCTATATGCTTCTACCCTCAAGAAATTACTACACATATCATCAACCCTAGAAGATTATCTCTAACTCCTCAATTTCCCTTCTTAAGGCGTAAACCCACATTACTTCAATTTCATCAATTAGACTAGGGTTAGACATGGAAAACATGTAATTTAATCATAATAACATGATTCACTACTAATTCAATCATAAACAATCAATATCCACTCAATTGGATCAACATACAATATAACCCACAACATTGAAGAAACCCTAACTTGAATTGGGAAAATTCTTCATCAAATTGGGGAATTCTAGGGGAATCCATGGATGAATAAACTATCATACCTTGATTACAAATCCTACCAAGCTTGAAACAATGGAGACTTGACTTGACCTAACTTGATTCTCTTCTTCTTTTTCTTCTTCTTCTTTCTAGAGAGATAAATATTTGAGAGGAGAGCTTTTAGGGATTTTATTTGGGTCTTGGGAAATAATGACTTAATTTGGGAGTTTAAAAGGTTAAAATCACTTATATAGGTGTACAAAGTCTATACAAAACGACCTCACCTCATACCCACTTAAAGGGGAATTTCCCAAAAAGCCCCTCACTAGGCAACCTACTCCTAGGCTTCACGAAAGGGACCACCAGCCGTGGTCCTCATCGTGGTCATGGACCAGTATCTAGGCCATGAGGCCTTGGCCTCCACAAGACTAAGGTATCTTCACGAGCCTTCCCACGAGCCGTGGTCTTCACCACTGGCCGTGAAGTGGCTCGTGAAGGTGAGCCACTTTGAGGCAGCTTCAAGGGACCTACTGCCTTGGCCTTCACGAACCACACCACGAGCCGTGGTCCTCACCTCTTGCCGTGGTGGTGGTCATGGAGATGAGGCATTGCATCCCAAGCTTGGGGCAGTCTTGGCCCTTGGCTTGGGCCTTGCCCCTTGGCCTTGGCTCTTTCCCCTTGCCTTTGCTCTTGTTGCCTTCACACTTAGCCCTAGTTGGCCTACTAAACTACGTGGTGTTACAATATCTACCCCCTTGGGGACATTCGTCCTCGAATGACGATTCTAAACACCTCTCAAAGGAAATGACTCTAGACTAGCAGCCCATCATGCATGCAACACATCTAAATGCACACAACCAAGGAGGAAAACTTCAAATCCAAGCTAATCGTACTCAATGCAACACAAGGAAGTAGGAACTACATCTAACAACCCTTTATGCATGAAATCTCATAACTAATCATGTCCGAGAAGGAACTACCATCTCTGAGCTAAAACATGCTCAACATACACTCATATAGCCTATAAGCAATCTATACTCAAGCATACATCCCAGGAGGAACTCTCAACTCCGAGCTAAGACATGTTCATCTAATCATCTCATGGAGTCTATATGCAATTCATACTCAATGCACTACAACATGAGGAAAAATATCATGTGGACTCATTTTCTAAATCACAAGCTTTCATGAACATGCATCACATAAAGAAATCATGGAAATATCTACACACACATGACTTCACATAAAGAGTTAATCACAAGGAACTTTCCCTTGTAGGAAAAACTTTCATCTACTCCCAACCTTCTAAGGGAACTAGGGGTGTCGAAACCTTGAACACCCAATGACCATGCTATCTAGGCACACCATCTCCCCCTTGGGAGGAAGCCTCAACGGACTTTCTATGCACCGTCTCTTCCAATTCTACTAAGGTCGGATCCATACATTGATTGACCTTCACATTTAACATATAAGATGATCCGGAACCATCTTAGACCATAACACTACCCTTGGTAGAGTCTACTAACCGAACATATCTAGGTATTATCTAAGCACCCTACTCATAATAATGATACCTAAGATCAATCTTAAAAGATAACTAACTCTTTGAAGTTGGTCAACACTTGAACTTTTCTCCCTAACCTTAACTAGGTGGTACATGCAACCCTCAAAGTCAATCTTCAAGACAAGACATTTTGACTATACGGATTCTACAATCACATATGAGCATAATAGGAGTTCAACCAAATATCACAAAATGACAACATAAAAAATCTAGCAAATCACAAACATCAATTAAGAATCTATCAACATACTGGGATCCACATTTGTAGCATACTATTCTTCACCTCTAGCTTGAAGTGCATAAAACTGGTTTTTCTTGGGGACACTCATACCGAAACCAATTGGACCGGATGAAGGGTAGGGTTGAGATCTACGATGACTATCTCCCTCATTTCTAGCAATTGTAGGACAATCCCTTATCTTGTGGCCTAGCTTGCCACACCCAAAACAAACATTGGAACCCGTTAAGCATTCACCCTCATGCCTTCTATCACACTTACTACACCTCGGTAATAGAAATCCACTACCATCTCTTTGAGGCCTAAGGTTAGACACCCTCTCTTGGTTGAACTTAGGAGCATCCTCTCTTCTTTTATCCTTTACCTTAGGACAATTCCTCCTTTTGTGACCACTTTCAGCACAACTAAAACAACCTTCTATGCCGGCTAAACATCTACCCTCATGTATCTTTCCACACCTAGTACAAGTAGGCCATAGGGATTCACTACTAATTCCTTGTGGCTTAAGGTTAGACACCCTATCCTCCTTATACTTAGAAACATTATAAGAACCTTATCCGGACAACCTTTGTCGATTCCTAGAGCGACCATGTCCATTGGACCCATCATGAATGGACTTATCATTATCCATTATAGACCTTTTTTTCTCCCTATTAACCTGTGCCGTCATGGCTTGGGCCAACATTTGTATCGCTGACCTAAATTCCGCATTTGTAACATTCTCATCCATAGGATTATTCAGAGCTTGTGGAGGAACCTCTTGATCCACCACGTCTTCCTCATCCCTTCTAGCATTTGCCCTCTTATTAGCCATATCTTGTAGACCATCGAGTAAGGATTAGGAGAAAGACCTTATAGAGTAGAACTCTATGGCATGACTTAAAGAAGTGAAGAAGTGAAATTTCCTAATCATCTAATAGCTTCCCATTCATAAATGTGGCGCGCTTCACACTTATGAACAAAACTCGACTAGACGTGGTTTTGAGACATCCTAGAATCATTCTAAACCTTGTGCTCTGATTACCAAGTTTGTCACGACCAAGGGGTACACCCTAGATATAACAATGCGTACAAGACCCCAAAAGATCTCATACAAGCCCCTTAGCATATCATAACATAAAGCAATAGAAATGATGCGGAAATTTTAAAACTTTTACCATACAATCGAAATCTTTTTAAAAACAGGCAGAAGTCTATAACACTTTGTATCAAACCATGTAATACATGATAATCTTTGGGACTCAGCCCATGCAAAAGTCTAAAACATAAAAGAAAAACATAAAGGAAATGGTGGCTATATCCTCGAATGCTATGTGGACTCACCAATCTTCAACTCCTTGCTCTACTAGAAACCTAGCCACGGGGATGAAACTCAATATCACCGAACCCTACATTTGATAAGAATGTAGGCAAGAGTATGTGTTAGTTCAAATGTACTAAATATGATAGCTAGCATAACACCATAAGAGCATAACATAAGCGTTAGCCAACATAAGCCATAAGCTATAAACATAAGAGATAATAACATAGTCATAGGCATAATATCCAACGTAGACATAATATAAGCATAAGTCAACATAAGTCAGAATCCATAAGCATAGGAGTCATATTCATAAGCATAGTCCATACTTAAATCTTCATAACATAATAGAACCACTTCATAAGTAACCTCAAGTCATACTTGTGCAATGCATAGATAAGATCCCATAATCTCACCCACAGTAAGTACTCCTTTAGGTCATCATACACATACTTACCATCCTTTGATCTCATCCTTAGCGTAATTATCATAGGCAAAGGAACCTCCACCTTTAGTCAAACATATCAAGGAAGGCAACTATAGCAACAATCCAAGCTAAGCATACATCATATAAGAGAAACACTTCATAAGTAGCTTCAAGTCATACTTGTGCAATGCATGGATAAGACCCCATAATCTCACCCATACTAAGTACCACTTAAGGTCATCATACATATTCTTATTCATATTGTTATTATGTGGGAGTAAGCCTTAACAGACATAGACCATGTGAGCTTAACATGGAATCCGGTGTCACCCACACCGAAAAGGGTTGTGCTACTTGCCTAAGGTAGAACCATACAATTAGCTTAGGTGGATCCATTAGTTAAATAATCTATGGGGGCACATAGTTTATGGGATAAGGAAATTTCTACTAGAATCCCGGCCTCGACTGTCGTTAGGACTTCCATCTCAAGAGACTTCTTTTAGAAACCTGGCCTTTACTAACGTGATGGCTTCCATCCTAAGAGATTGCTTCTAGAAACCCGGCCTCTACTAACGTGAGGGCTTCCATCTCAAGGGATTACTTCTCGGAACCCGACCTCTTCTAACATGAGGGCTCCCATCTCATGACAATATCTACTCGGTGCTAAGCATTATTCCCACGGAGGACTTATTAAGTCTTAACTTAAATCATACTCATGGAAGGAATGTCTCGACACTCAATCCAACATAATTCATAAAATAGCTCCTAGATTCAAATAGGTGAGAAAGTCTTTCAACCATAGAATCATCATATTGTGAGAAAACCTTTCACATCATATCATATTCATATATAGGTCTGTGTGTGAGAATATCCTTTCAACAACACAACAACACGATCATAATCATCATAACTTTACTCTCAAAGTGTTCATAAAACATATACATAAATCTCATAATCATGCATAATTCTCATACTTTACCCTTCAAGGATCATTAATCATATTCATCAACACATCAAGAATTTACTACATTAGACATGGACATAATCATAATTCAAGTAGCTGAAATACTACATGCATAATTCTTTAGTATTCTCCTTTCATCAATCAATACCCACACTTTGAGATCGTAGTTGGGAACATAAGGGAATTCATGGATTCTTGGGGGATTCAACATAAAATCATATAATATCATCAATTTATAGATAATCTATCATAATTCAATCATTATAAATGAATTTGAAAGGAATCCATGAGTTCGAAGTCAAACCCTAACTTTTAGGGAATTACTAGTTATGAAATTGAATTTGGAGGGACTCCATGGATGAAGGCTATCCATGGATGAAGAACTACCATACACATATAGACTTCACTCTCAAAGCCTTTACATTCATAATTCAACATATTAACTTTACTCTAAAACCATAGAAGTCAACATTCATGACTACAAGCCTTACTCTCAAAGCATTACTTCTTACAATCATCATACATAGCTAAATCACAAGACATCCTAGTCACAAGCTTCATTCTTAAGCAATTCTAATCATATCTTATCATAAAGGCTTGAAGCCAATAGTTTCATCATGATTAAACATGTATACCTTTGATCTAATTCAATTCATGTCTATATGCTTCTACCCTCAAGCAATTACTACACATATCATCAACCCTAGAAGATTATCTCTAACTCCCCAATTTCCCTTCTTAAGGCATAAACCCACATTACTTCAATTTCATCAATTAGACTAGGGTTAGACTTGGAAAACATGTAATTTAATCATAATAACATGATTCACTACTAATTCAATCATAAACAATCAAGATCCACTCAATTGGATCAACATACAACACAACCCACAACATTGAAGAAACCCTAACTTGAATTGGGGAAATTCTTCATCAAATTGGGGAATTCCAGGCGACTCCATGGATGAATAAGCTATCATACCTTGATTACAAAGCCTACCAAGCTTGAAACAATGGAGACTTGACTTTACCTAGCTTGATTCTCTTCTTCTTCTTCTTCTTCTTTCTAGAGAGAGAAATATTTGAGAGAGCTTTTGGGGATTTTATTTGGGTCTTGGGAAATACTTACTTAATTTGGGAGTTTAAAGGGTTAAAATCACTTATATAGGTGTACAAATTCTATACAAAACGACCTCACCTCATACCCACTTAAAGGGGAATTTCCCAAAAAACCCCTCACTAGGCAGCCTACTCCCAGGCTTCACGAGAGGGACCACGAGCCGTGGTCCTCATCGTGGTCATGAACCAGTAGCTAGGCCATGAGGCCGTGGCCTCCACAAGACTAAGGCATCTTCACGAGCCTTCCCACGAGTTGTGGTCTTCACCACTGGCCGTGAAGTGGCTCATGAAGGTGAGCCACTTTGAGGCAGCTTCAAGGGAGCTACTGTCTTGGCCATCACGGACCACACCACGAGCCGTGGTCCTCACCACTGGCCATGGTGGTGGTCATGGAGATGACGCAGTGCATCCCAAGCTTGGGGCAGCCTTGGCCCTTGGCTTGGGCCTTGGCTCTTGCCCCCTGCCTTGGCTCTTGTTGCCTTCACACTTAGCCCTAGTTGGCCTACTAAACTACGGGGTGTTGCACTTGATCCCCTACAATCTTGAATTGAGTAAAACTTTGAAGAGAATGAATAATCAAGTGGTACACAACAATCCAATCGGAGAGGGTCTAGGTGATGGAGTTGAATTGCAGCCTCCAGGGGTTGTTAATGTGCCTGCTCAGGTTCATGGTGGTAATTTAATTGGAAATGCAGAAAGTATACAGAATCCGCCAGCACCGAGGTTTCGTGATCACTACAGGGCTGCCTATGATACATTTGGATCAGATGGGTGTATTGTTCTCCCTCCTCTACCTCTAGGTCATACATTTGTGGTAACCAGCAGCCTGATACAGATGGTTACAGCTAGACGGTTTATTGTTGGGTTGGCTTCGGAAGATCCATGCGCTAACATGGATAAATTGTCCAGTGTTTGCAAGAGTTGTGTTGGACGACCGAAGTTGGATAGGGATGTCATAGGTTTGAGAGTATTCCCATTGTCATTGACCGGTGATGCTGCTGTGTGGTTTTCGGAGTTACCATACAATTCTATCTATACATGGGACAAACTGTATAAGGTGTTTTTAGCGAGGTACTTTTCAGTGTCCAAGAAATTGAATCATAAGGATAAACTGAATAACTTCACCACACTATCTGGAGAGTCTATAAGCAGTTCTTGGGATAGGTTCACTAGGTTCATGAGAAGTGTTCTGAATCACTGCATTGATGATAAGTCATTGAAGGAGTATTTCTATAGAGGACAGGATGACCATGGAAGAGTTGTGTTCGATACAATTGCTGGAGGATCATATAGTGAGTGCACTTTTGAGGGGATCGCTGAAAAACTTGAGAGGATTTCCCAAAATAATAAGGCGTGGAGCACTAGAAAGGCTAATACTGGTAAAAGCACGTTCGCTGTCCAAACTGCACCTAATAAATCTAATGATTACATTCGTGAAGAGATGGCTCAAATGAGGACAGAACTTGGTTTGTTCTTGAAAAATGTCAGTGGTAATGTAGAAAAAGTAAATGTTGTGAATTATCTGACTAGATCTCCACCACCACTTGTTGAAGAGTGCTACTATGAGGAGGATGTGAATTTGTTTAATGATAAAACGGGGGGTTTCCGAACCAACGCCCAAGGTTCCAACACGGATAATTGGCGCCAAGGTCAAGGAAACCAAGGTCAGAACTATGGAAACTACAACCGTGAGGGTAACTATGTCCGGGATGGGAACTACAATCGTGACAACAATTACAATCGGAATAATTATGGTAATAGGAATGATAAGGTTGAACCCTATGTTCCTCCCGATAAATGAGAGGCTGGTAATAGTATGTCACACATTGAGGATATGATGTAAAAGATGATGAAGAGGTTTGATGCAACTTATGAAACTGTGAAAGAGATGCGAAATGACTTGTCTGGAATCGGTCAAAAAGTTGATGCCCTTGTAGTGTCAATCAAGAAACTTGAGCAGTAGTTCAATCAGTTGTCCACCACTGTGAACCCACGTCAGCCTGGCACACTTCCTAGCAACACCATCCAGAATCTGAAAAATGATGGGCATTGTAAGGAAGTCACTACTCGCGGAGGAAAGTAGACCATTGACCCCCCCCCCCCCATGCCGTCTGAGGCGGAAAATGTGATAGAGAAGGATGAGGATGAGATTGAGGTTACTGAAATTCCAAAAGATGATACTGAAAAGGAAGCTGAGGTGACCCAAAAAGTTGTTCCCATGCCTAGACATCCACCTCCATTCCCACAGAGATTGGTGAAAAAGACTGAAGAGGGAAAATACCGCAGGTTCATAGCTATGTTGAAGTAACTATCCATAAATGTCCCGTTGATAGAAGCTTTGGAACAAATGCCTGGGTATGCTAAATTCATGAACGACTTGGTGACCAAAAAGAGGGCTGTTAGTTTTGAGAATGATGAGAGGTTGCAGCATTGTAGTGTTATTGCTACTAGGTCACTTGTGCAAAAGAAAAAGGATCCTGGAACTTTTACTATTCCTTGTACCAATGGGATGTTACACTTTGCGAAACCTTTGTGTGATTTAGGTGCCAACATTAATTTGATGCCATTGTCCATCTTCAAGAAGTTGGGTTTAGGGGATCCAAAACCGACTGCGATGCATCTACTTATGGCCGACAAAACTGTGAAGAGGCCCATTGGAGTGCTCCAAGATGTCCTTGTGAAAGTGGAGTCGTTCATCTTTCCGGCAGACTTTGTGATACTTGATTGTGAGGTTGATTTTGAGGTCCACATCATCTTAGGGAGACCATTCCTTGCTACTGGGTGGGCCTTAGTCGATATGGAGAGATGGCTGATGAAATTCCGATTGAACAATGAGGAGGTAACTTTTAACATCTGTCGGTCTATGAAGAAGGAAAGTGATCTTAAATCGGTATCGGTGGTAAATCACATTGTGGAGCAAGATTTGGAAGTGTCTATTGAAGAGAGGTCGGGTGTTGATGCACTAGCAATGGTAATGATGAATTTCGACAGTGATGGTATTGAAGTCTATGATGAGCTAGTTGCCGCACTTTATAGGTTCGAAATCCGTTCCAAACCAAATAGATTGGAGTTAGATATGAAGAATCAAGACTCTCCACCTGCAAAACTGTCTGTAGATGAGCCTCCGAAACTGGAACTGAAGTCTCTACTATCCCACTTGATGTATGTATTCTTGGGGAAAGATCGCACTTTACTAGTAATCATTGTTGTTGATTTGAGTGGAGAGCAAGTAGAGGCCTCAGTATCTGTATTGAAGAGGTTTAAGAGGGCTATAGGATAGACTATTGTGGATATTATTGGGATTCCACTGGGCATTTGTTCTCACAAAATCCAACTCATGCCGGACAGTAAGCCAAGTATTGAGCATCAAAGGAGACTGAATCCCCATATGCATGAGGTTGTGAAAAAGGAGATCTTTAAGTGGTTGGATGTTGGAGTCATATATCCTATCACTGATAGTAATTGGGTTTGTCCTGTTCAGTGTGTGCCCAATATAAGGGGAATCATCGTAGTTCCAAATGCTAAAAATGAGCTTATTCCAATGAGGACGGTGACTAGTTGGAGAGTGTGCATGGACTATCGCAAGCTAAACGCATGTATAGAAAAAGACCACTTCCCAATTCCGTTCATGGATCAGATGCTAGATCGTCTCGCTGGTAAGGGTTGGTATTGTTTTCTAGATGGGTATTCGGGGTACAATCAAATATCCATAGCTCTGGAAGATCAAGAGAAAACCACCTTCACTTGTCCTTATGAGACTTTCGCATTCAAAAGGATGCCATTTGGGTTGTGTAATGCTCCAGCGACCTTCCAGAGGTGTATGATGTCGATATTCTCAGATATGGTGGAGGACACGATTGAGGTATTTAAGGATGATTTCTCTGTGGTAGGTGATTTGTTTTATGGTTGTCTGATGCATCTGGACGAGGTACTAAAAAGATGTGAAGAGTGCAATCTTGTGCTCAATTGGGAGAAGTGCCACTTTATGGTGAAAGAGGGTATAGTGCTGGGTCATCAGATTTCGCAGAAAGGTATTGAGTTTGATAGAGCCAAAGTTGAGGTATTAGAAAAGCTTCCACCACCCATCTCTGTCAAAGGTGTTCGGAGTTTTCTTGGGCATGCTGGTTTCTACCGGAGGTTCATAAAAGATTTCTCAAAAAATTGCACACCCATTGTGCAAACTACTCGAGAAGGAGTGTAAGTTTGATTTTGATGATGCATTTCTGAGAGAATTTGGAGAGTTAAAAGCCAAGTTAACTTCCACACCTATCATTATTTCATCGGATTGGGGACAACCGTTTGAAGTGATTTGTGATACGAGTGGGGTGATGCTTGGGGTAGTATTAGGACAGAGGCGAGAGAAGATTCTTCATCCGATATACTATGCAAGAAAAGCTCTGAATGTGGTGCAAAAGAACTACACTGTGACTAAACAGGAAATCCTTGCTGTGGTTTTCGCATTCGAGAAATTTAGGTCCTACTTTCTTGGTTCTAAGGTCATAGTGCATACTGACCATTCTACATTGAGGTATCTGATGGCTAAAAAGGATACAAAACCAAGGTTGATTAGATGGGTTCTTTTATTGCAAGAGTTTGAGTTTGAGGTAAAGGACAGAAAAGGGACAAAAAATCAGGTTGCTGATCATTTGTCCAGGTTAGAGGAGGAAGCTATGATGAAGTTTGGGGATGGAGTTGAGATTAATGATGTGTTCCCTGATGAACAAGTATTGGCTGCCTCTTATGATCTTATCCCTTGGTTCACAGATTTTGCTAATTACTTGGCAAGTGATTTGTTTCCGTCGGATTTTTCATTCCACCAAACAAAAAAATTCATATCTGATGTGAAGAAATTCTTTTGGGATGAGCCTTACTTGTTTCGTGTTTGTGCTGATGAGATTATCCGTCGCTGTGTACCCGAGGTTGATATGATGAGTATACTAGAGGCGTGTCATTCATCGCCTGTTGGTGGGAACCATAGTGGTATCCGAACTGCTCACAAAATTCTGCAGTGTGGGTATTACTGGCCTACCATCCACAAAGATGCTCATGATTTTGCCAAGTCTTGTGACCGTTGCCAACGAGAAGGAGGAATTTCAAAAAGGCAAGAACTACTGATGCATCCAATATTAGTGATTGAGCCTTTTGATGTTTGGGGTCTTGATTTCATGGGTCCTTTTGTGAGTTTTAATGGGATGAAGTACGTTCTTGTTGCGGTTGACTATGTATCAAAACGGGTGGAGGCAGTTGCGCTTTCCAACAATGAGGGTAAAAGTGTCACTGCATTCCTGAAAAAGAATATCTTCTCCAGATTTGGTACACCAAGGGCAATCATAAGATTAAAGCGTTGCTTGAGAAGTATGGTGTTCGTCACAGTGTAGCAACCCCATATCATCCGCAGTAAAGTGGGCAAGTTGAAGTGTCGAATCGCGAGATAAAGCAAATTCTTGCAAAGACCGTAAATGCTAACAAAATTGACTGGTCGAGGAGGCTTGATGATGCTCTATGGGCTTATCACACTGCACTCAAAACTCCCATAGGTATGTCCCCCTACAACCTAGTATATGGGAAATCTTGCCATTTGCCTGTAGAGCTAGAGCACAAAGTTATGTGGGCGCTTAAGAAATTGAATCTGGATTGGGGCACCGCATCGAGTCAAAGACTGCATGACTTGAATGAGCTTGATGAGTTTCGCCTAAAAGCATATGAGAGTTCAGCCTTGTACAGGGAGAAGATGAAGAAGTACCATGATCAGAAGATCGAAAAGCAAAGAGTATAAATGAAGTGATAGAGGCTTGGCACCTTGATGAAGTTTGAGTAATCAAGGTGTCTGTTCGTGCCGTGACGTTAAATCAAGCGCTGCTTGGGAGGCAACCCAAGATGTACAATCTAGCCAACTATAGAAGTTTCTTTTCGATATAGGAGTTTTTCTGCTTTCTTTTTTATTTTGTATCTCTTTAGATAGGTGTTTATTAATATTTATGTTTAGTGTTAGCTAGATATTGAATAGGGTCTGTGTCTAAAAAGTGTCCAGAAAATGTAAAAAGGAAGGCCTAATGTTTTCTACGTGTGCAAGGACAAAAAGGCAAAATCTGTATAAATTAAGTTGTGCAGTGGTCTACGGATCCCATCGATGGTCCATCGGTCAATCCACGGACCGTGGATGGCATTCGTAGACCCCAGGTATGTTTTCTGATTTTTACTAAGTGTTTGAGTAACCTACGGAACCCATCGACGGACCATAGGTCGACCCACGGACCGTCGACAGGGTCTCGTGGGTCCAAGTTAAGGTTTCTGCTAACCCGACCCGGACCCCAAATTAATATAACCCTTTATTTTTAAATAATTTCCCACTGTCATCCTTTCCCCCCAACCGTTATAAACCGTTCAATTACCCCATTTTAAACCCTTACACTCCCCCATTTACTCCCCCATATCTTTCCCTTCCAATTTTACTTTCCCCATTATCTCAAAGTCACAAAGAAAACTTCCATCACTTCTATTTTCTCTTCAAAAGCTTTTAAGGTCCGGGTTCGGTGTCACCGTTGGTCCAGGAGCATTTGCACGTGATCACACACTCACCATCGTTGCTTACTTGTAAGGTAAATCGATTTCTCCCAAACTTTGAATATTTCATTGTATCAAATTGAAGTCATAACGATGAACTTGACCTTGGGTACATCAAATGCTTGCATAATTGGTTGAATTTAGTCTAGATAATACCCTTGGAATTATGGTATTTGAGTTTGTAGTTAATATAAATCAAATAAATGGGTTGCTAGGTCTAATTGAGAGTTTTGACTTAGGGTTTCGATGTTTCTTTGTGTTGAACTTTGAATTGTGCATAAGTCGAAACCCTACAAATGATGAACTATTGAATAATATGTGGAAGTGCATGTTTTAGAATTAGATTGGTTGATTGTTTGTTGAAGTTTTGTATTGTCTGTCAGTTGAAGTGTAATGCCTGGCACAACACTGATCAACGACCTCCACCCACGGACCATAGGTCAACCTACGGACTGTAGGTCAGGGTCCGTGAATCAGTGGCACACAAAAATTGGGTTAAGTCAAGAACCACGGTGTGGACTACGGTCCGTCGTTTGATCAACGGACCGTTCTGCACATCCGTAGTTCTCCATCTGCAACCTAATATTCCACCACCTGACCTACGGAGGGAACACACGGGTTGTCGTTCCATAGACGGACCGTAGGTACCCACTGTGGGTCACCAAACCAGCTACTGCCTGGAAATTTTTTAATTTTTCATCCAAGTCTTAAAGGTGTTCTAAAAAATTTTCTTGGGTCTTTTTTGTTCTTTAGGTACTAACTAAGCTTTCACAGGTACCATGGCTCCGAAACAAGCTCCCTTGTACGCAAGGAAGGGCAAGTCCAAATCAGTCGCCCCTTTCCGATGTCTGCTATATGAAGATACTGATCACGAGTACCTCCCGAGGACCACCAGAGGCTCTCATACGCCCCCCGGACCACGAGGAACATATCCAGGCAGATACTTACTTCTAGTGATGAGGTCTAGGTCAGTGCCCCTAGTCTGAGGAGGGGGCCACACATACAGGAGAGTCGGAGTCCGGCTCTGAGTCGCAGCCCAGATCCCGATCCAGCGGCGGCACCTTTTCATCTTCCGAAGCCGATAGCATGGGGGATGCCCTTGTACCACCCAGAGCTGAGCCGGTTCCCAGCGCCACATAACCAAACAGGTGGTGCGTTGCAGGCCAGTACCAAATATATGATAATGGAACCATGCTGAATGAACACCGAAAGATGGCCAGGACCATTATTGAGGAGCGTAGGGTACTGACAGGGAGTCTCCATACTTTTCATGTTATTGAGGAGCTATTTCGGAGGCACAAATGTAAGTGGATGGCATAGAGCCCAGGGAAATACATCGAGGAGATGACCAGAGAGTTTTATGCCACCTATGCCGCCACCATCCATAATTCCATATCTAAACGGGCCAAGCCCGTAGCTCAGCCCCCACTCCAGGCTACCTTGGTGCGGAATTTCCCCATGGAAATCTTTGAGACTACTATTCACTGGTTCATCTATGGCCCAGCCCACACTCTACCTATTAATACAACGGAGCATGACTACAGGATGGGCATTGTTCAGAGTGGGGCATTTCAGAGAGATGCTGATCAGAGAGAGATGTTGCTTCGTTGAATGGCACGTCATATTGGTGAGGATGGGGAGCGTACCGAGTAGGTGTGCAATACTGCTAAGCCTATCAGGAAGGCGACTCTGAGCTTCGCTGCGAAGTTCTTCTGGTCGGTTGTTCGTACTAGACTGTCCCTTACTAAGGAGGACAATATTGTTACTTGGGACCGGGCCGTGATGATAGCAGCTATGATGGCGGGGCTAGAACTTGATTTCTCCCGCATTCTAATCGCCGAGATCCATGAGAGGGCCTTCAAGACCACCACCACTCTGCCCTTCTCGTGTCTGATATTTCATCTTTGCAGGGAGGCTTTAATGCCTATTTGGCATTGTGACAGGTTGCTCGAGGTGACCAAGACAATGGATATCGGCCTCATTCGAGATGATGCCAATCTTGCTGCACCATAGAGGGAGCTACAGGTTGACCTACCATCCTTGGGTGCTGATCTTATTATTGATGTGGAGCAGCTCCAGGTTAATGACACTGTCGTGCATCCCACTACTACGGATGCACAGGATCCACCTTCTACGACCACTAGTCAGGCCCCAAGCTCATCCCGAGCCACTCCCTCTTCAGGGTCCACTGTCGTTCCTCTGGCCCGAGTTGAAAAGTTAGAGACCTAGATGGCTACCTTGCTGCAGCATATGAGGCCGCGGATGCATCATTCTGTTGAGGAGTCTGAGGCTAGGATGGAGTAGATGATGGATAGGAAGATTCAGGCCGTTCATAAGCGCCTGGATGCATTTGAGTTGCAAGTTTTTGTAAGGTCTGCCCCTGCTATTGATATCACCACCTTCCAGACGGAGTTGGCTAGCCTCCGTGCCAATTTTGATGCCCTCTTAGCCCCTACTGAGACTATACCAGAGTCTGCCCCTGCGGTTGAGGAGGATGAGTTGGTGATGACTGCCCATTTTGGCGATACTATGCCACCACTCGATCCTTCACGTGCTGCTGGGAAGCGCCACCGCTCTGATCACACTTCCGACACTAAGGAGGCTCGATGATTGAAGAAGAAGGAGCACCAACAGGTGGAGGAAGCCCAGAGGAAGTCCATCATTCATGAGGAGGTGCAGCAACAGCGGGCCCGAGAGGTTGATGTTGGCCATTCAGGTTCGGTGAGCACTACTGTTGGTGAGAGCACTTTTGAGGTTTTCCGACTGTTGGTGTGGGCGCTACTGATGGCCTTCCTAGTATTGATCCAGTAGATTCCAGGAAACCAGACCTACCCGCTTCTTGATGGGTCTTCGGCGCATTTGCGCCACAGGTTTGCTTCACCCTATGCTTTAGTTTTTATTTTGTGCATTGAGGACAATTGCACCTTATTTTGTTGGGGGTGGGGTAAATGGATTTTGAGTGATAGGGTGAAGTCTGAGTAACCCAACTCATAACCCTCCCTTGGGGTTTTCTTGCCTGTGTTCTTTTACCCAAAGGGACTATTTACTTTTATGTTGAACTGGCATGTTTAGGATTGTATGTGTAGAATTAAGTAGAAGAATGAAAGCACGGTGGCATAAAGAGCATGAAATTGATATATGTCCAAAAAATTTGAAATGTGCTAGATCTATAGGCTGAATGAGTTGAATGTATTGGATCTTCATATGACATGATAAGGAACCTGTATGATAGCATGACTTAAGCTAAAACTTGAACTGGGTAATTCAATAATCCAATAATGAAACAATGTGCCAAGTGTGTGTGAGAAAAGTTTGAATGATCATGCACTATGTGCAAATCTAGAACTTGCCCCGTTGGTCCTGCTAAGCTAATCTAGGCTAGAAGTTGGGAAATGATCATAGGCCCTTGTTCAAATAATTCCACTCAAGTCTAAAAGTAAACCAAAAGAAACAAATTCACCCTTTGATCCAAATGTTTGAGCCTAATGAATACCACTTCTTTCAATACACCTAATTCACCTTCCCTAAAAGGATTGTTTTGGCCCCAGTCCCTCCTTAGACATGTGCACCTTAACTTAGGCCAAAAGCCTAAGTTGAGGGTGGCTAATTCAAGAAGTTACCTTAATCTTGGCCCTGGTCCGATATCAGATATTGTGCACCTCAACTCATACAAAATACATAAGTTGAGGGTGGCTATGAAAAAGGAAACCGAAAGAAAAAGGGTATGAAAAGAGTTTTGTGTAGAAGAAAGAAAAAGAAAAGAAAAGATAGAAAAAGATGTGATTGAAGTCAAAAGAAACAAAAAAGAGGAATGAAAAAAAATACTGAAAGAAAAAAAAAGTGAAAAATAAGATCGATAAAGTCAATGTCACATCTGTGTTGAAGAGAGTCAAGGGAAAGAGCAGAAAATAAAAAGATGTCAAGGATTGGTTGAGAAAAGAGGTAAAAATCCAATTTAATATTGTAACACCCTGTACCCAAATGAGGAAAAGCTAGCATATTTTCAAAACCTCCAAGTGTCACCCACGAGGGAAAACCATGCCCCGTGGTTGGACCCACGCCCCGTTATTGGACCCACGCCACGTAGGTGAGCCCATTGGTGAGCACCCTGGAAACTGCCTGAGGCAGTGAACCATGAGACCAGGACCCATGCCACGTGGATGGGTCCACGGTCCGTGGGTAGGGAGTCGTTGGTCAAGGTCCTGAAAACCAAGTCCCAGACCACAAACCACGGTTCATAGGGACGGACCGTAGGTCCATTCACTGTCCGTCGGTGTGGTCTCGTGGGTGGGGTCTGTGGGACGGTTAAGTGAGGACTTAAGGGTCTTTTTCCAGTTTTAACAAAATTGAAGTGGTGTCGTTTCTCCTAAGTCTAGACCACCTATATAAGTATTTCTAACCCCCAAAATCCCCTATTTAACTCATTCTCTCAAATCCCAAAAGAAAACCCCAAAACTCCTCTCAAATATTATCTCTCTAGAAGTTGGAAGAAGAAGGAAGAAGAGGAAGCTAGGTCAAGATCACGTCTCCAATTTTCAAGCTTGTGAGGGCTTTGTGATCTAGGTATGTTAGCTTTTCATCCATGGATATCTTCCATCCATGGAGTCCCTTAGAATTCCCCCAATTGATGATGAATTCCCCCATTCTAGCTAGGGTTTCTTCAATTGTTGTGGGTTATGATGATTATGGATCCAATTAAGTGGATTGTGATTGTTTATGATAGAATTAGTATAATTACATGTTATTAGAGTGAAATTTCATGTATCCATGCCTATTCCATGATTATGACCTAGAATTGATATAGTTGGGTTGATGCGATGAAGGGAAATTTTGTGGGTTTAGGCTTGTCCTTATAGAATTGAGGAATTGTGATTAGAATTGCTTGAGAATGAAGCTTAGATGATTATCATGATATCTAGGGCTTGAGAGTAAAGCTTATGATGTGGATTGTTGGTAATTGATGTTATTGTATAGGAAGGAATACTTCCCACATAAATTGTCTAATTATGAATGTATGAATGTGATGTATTTACTCACATGAATGATTCTAGGTTTGAAAGGAATGCTCACCTAAAATGAATCTAGACTAAAAGATTATGTAAATGTTGATGCTAGAGGCGATTACTCTTGACCTCCGTATGAAAAGATATGAGGTGATACACATACTCCTTAGAGTTGAACAAGAGGTGAGTCCCCACGTTCCTATTATGATGAATGGACATGGAGGCGAGTACCCATGCTCCTTATGAAATGATGTGGAGGTGAGTACCCGCATCATATTACGAGATTGTGGAGGCGAGTACCCACAATCTAAAAGTAAGTAAGGCAAGAGGCGAATACCATTAGCCTTTGTAAGTTAGGCAAAGAGGCGAATCCCCATGTCTTTAAAAGTGAGTAATAACTATGTGAACTATCTTATGAAGAATGAATAACTTGGATTGTTGCTTGAGGTACCTTCCATGAGATAAGTTGACTAAGAGGTGATGACCCAAGTCTTGACTAAGAATGAGTAAGGCTGTTCGATAAGTATTCCTTCCTTATTATGATATTGATATATGTGCATGACTATGCTTATGGTTTATATTGTCTAACCATGATGTTTATGTTGTTTATGCTAGTTATCATATTTAGTACTTAATTGTACTAATGCATACTTTGCCTACATTCTTATCAAATGTAGGGTTCGGTGACTTAG
Organism: Solanum etuberosum; assembly: GCA_029582245.1. NCBI lineage: Eukaryota > Viridiplantae > Streptophyta > Magnoliopsida > Solanales > Solanaceae > Solanum > Solanum etuberosum. The sequence continues at coordinate 56,225 of JAJONR010001303.1, forward strand.
ATTCTCACACTCGTGGCTAGCTTTGTTGTTGATCAAGGAAGTGAAGATTTGGTGAGTCCTCATTGTGTTCGAGGATCTGATCACCCTTTCCTATCATGTTTATCCTTTATGTTTTGGACTATTTTATGGGCTGCGTCCCAAGACATTATTCATGTTATTTTAGATAGTTTGAGACTATGGTATTAAACTTTCGCTCGTTTTTATAAAAGACTTTGATTGTATTGAAAAGTTTTAATTCTCACTCATATCTATTACCTTATGTTATGATATGCTAAGTGGCTTGTATGATGCCTCTTAGGGTCTTGACAAACTTGGTAATCAGAGCACAAGGTTTAGAATGGTTCTAGGATCTCTCAAACCACGTCTAGTAGAGTCTTGTTCATAAGTGTGAAGCGCACCACCTTTATGAATGAGAGGCTATTATATATTTAGGAAACTTCACTTCTTCATTCTTAAAGTCGTGCCATGGAGTTTAACTCTATAAAGTCTTTCTCCTAATCCTTATCCGATGGTTTTCAGGATATGATTACTAGAAGGACTAATGCTAGAAGGACTGAGGGAGATAATGTGGGACAAGAAGTTCCTCCCCAAGCTCCTCCTCTAGCTCCGATTGATCCTTTGGCTGACAATATGACGAATGCTGAGTTTAGGAAGGCTTTTCATGTGTTGGCTCAAGCCATGAAGGTACAAGACAATAGAGAGATGGTAGCTCCCATGAACCCAAATGTGGGTACGATGGCGGTAAGAATGAGGGATTTTACAAGGATGAACCCTCCCAAATTTCATGGTTCCAAAATAGAGGAAGATCCTCAAGAGTTTATCAACGAAATCTATAAGATACTTGCTATTATGGGAGTGACACCGGTAGAGAAGGCGGTGTTGGCCGCCTATCAACTCAAAGGTATTGCACAGATTTGGTTCAATCAGTGGAAAGAGGTAAGGTCGGAAGGAGCAGGTCCCATAGAATGGGAAAGGTTCAAAAGTGCTTTTCTTGATCGATTTTTACCTTTTGAAATGAGAGAGGCCAAGGTGCTAGAGTTTATTAACCTTAGGCAAGGAAATATGAGTGTAAGGGAAAACGCTTTAAGGTTCACTCAAATATCTAAGTATGCTCCTTCTATTGTGGGGGATCGAAGAACTAAGATGAGTAAGTTTGTATTGGGAGTGTCCGACTTGGTTGTCAAAGAATGCCGCACCTCTATGATTGTCCATGACATGGACATTTCTCACTTTATGGTGCATGCCCAACAAATTGAGGAAGAAAAGCTCAAGGAAAAATCTAGAGAGGCGAAGAGAGCAAGAGTTGATTATGGTAACTATTCACATTCTAGGTCCGGTGGACGGGGTCGTTCAAGGTTCCGGCAAAAGGTCTCTGGGCAAGGTTCTTCGAATGCTCATCCAAGGTCTAACAATGAAAGGGTGTCTAACCCTAAACCTCAAGGAGATGGTAATAAGTCAATGATGCCTACTTGTGCTAAGTGCGGCAGAAACCACGAGGGTAAGTGTCTAGCGGGTTCCAATGCTTGCTTTGGGTGTGGAAAGATGGATCACAAGATAAGGAATTGTCCTTTGGTTGCTAAGAATGAGGGAGATAACCGTTGCAGGGCTCAACAAAACCCCTCATCCAGTCCAAGTGGTTCGGATACAAGTGCTCCTAAGCAAAACTGCTTTTATGCTCTTCAAACTAGAGGCAATCAAGAGAGATCCCCGGATGTGGTGACCGGTATGTTAAAAGTTTTTCAATTGGATGTGTATGCTTTACTTGATCCAGGATCTACTTTGTCTTTTGTGACACCTTATGTGGCCATGAGGTTTGATGTGCTCCCCGATGTGTTATAAGAACCTTTTTCTGTCTCTACCCCTGTATGTCACACCCCAACCCTAGGTGAGGCGGACAAGTACCATATGAACACATGCCTTACAAGTGACCTATGACAAGAAAGTGAACTACTATGTAGATAGATTTACTAATGAGAAGCTACATATACAACACATGTCGACTAGCTGAACCAATACATGTGACAAGTAAAACTATGAATACAAACAATAGCTTTAAAATGTCTACAAAGCCTCTACTGGAATCCATGACTGTATAACTATAAAAATACGCCTAGTGAAGACTAGGCAAAGCCCCGAATCAACCTGGAGCTCACCAACAACCGCCGAGTATCATGTGCTTCTATTGGGGAGATCTACTAGTTGAGTACATGTACCTGGAGCATGAAATGCAGCGTTCCCAATAAGGGACGTCAGTACGAAAGAATGTACCGAGTATGTAAGGCATTACCTACACTTTCAATTAAGCTCATGCAACACTCAATTAAGTAAGCTCATAGGGATGGCAGGAAGTAAGCTCATGCAACACTTAATTAAGTGGTGTATATCTACACTTTCAATGTTTTATCCTCTAACCAGTTCCCATGACTTCTCTGCACATATCCAGCCACACCCCCTTATTTTACGATACACAAAACAGTCCCTAAGCATCACAATGTGGAAATAGCAATATGAACTCACGACTTCCGATCAACATCCCGTGAGTTCCAACTAACATTACATTTAAGATTCTCAAAATGAGCTCACAACCAAATTTAAGGGGACTCCACTCCATGGCTGTCCCAACAAGCACATTCTTCCTGAACATTTACCAAGCTCAGACCATATAGAGGCAACACTCCTCAGTTCATTAACACATACAAACTTTCACAAATAATGCAAGAACAAGATAGGGATGAAAATTTCCATAGCTTACCTAGCTGGACAGAAACCTCACTTGCTAAGACTTGGATTCTTCAAGGTTTAGGTTTCCCTCTCCCTCTTACCTTGATGTCAAATCAGATTATTAACTTGAATTCCTTAAGAAGGGAGATGTTCTACCAACTTGTACTTTAAAAACAAAGGGTTTGCTTCAGATTTTAATGGTGAAGCTATAGACCAGAGCTCTTGGAGCTTCTATGGATTTCCTTGGGAGTAATTGTCTGGAGAATAAGTGATGAAGGAGATGTGATAAGCTTGAGTGCTTAAGAGGGTCACTTTTGGACATTTTCACTTAATAAATTGGAGAAATAATATGGTCCTTTACTTTAAGCAAGTAGGTGCATCACCTCCTTAATTTCTGCCACAAGTTTTTAAGTAGGTGCATCACCTAATTGCCCTTTTCACTTAAAATGCAGTCCACATATTTAAAGTAGGTGCATCACCTACTTTCCCTTTTCACTTAAAATGTTGTCCACTAATTCTAAGTAGGTGCATCACTTACTTTCCCTTTTCACTTAAAATGCAGTCCACTAATTCTAAGTAGGTGCATCACCTGCTTGTCACCTACTAGCATAGTTTTGTAAAGAAAGCACCTCACTTATTTTACACCATTTCCCAATTTTAGTTTCCTTACAAGACCGTAACACTAACACGCACTTGACCACTTTGACTTTTACATCAAATACCACCTTTTACTATCTCGAGTTCAAATTTTTTTGAGTTCACTTAGTCGTATATGTGTTCGAAGTAACAGGGTATTACAACTTTAAACCTAATCTATTGTCACTAGTCGCAAAGGAAACTGAGTCCATAACTATACCACAAGGCAATTCATAAGCGTCATATACATAGAACTAGTGCATGCAGAATACGGGGTGTTACACTGTAGGTGATTCTATGGTGGCTAAGAGGGTGTATAGAAGATGTCCATTTTCCTTATACTATAGAGTTACACTTGTTGACTTATTAGAGCTTTATATGTTAGACTTTGATGTCATCCTTGGGATAGATTGGTTGCATTCATGTTATGCCTCTATTGATTATAGGACTCGTGTAGTCAAGTTTCAATTCCCAAATGAGCCTATCCTAGAGTGGAAAGGGGGAAATTATATGCCTTAAGGTCAATTTGTTTCTGACCTTAAAGCTAGGAAAATGATTTCCAAGGGTTGTATTTACCATATAATGAGGGTGAGGTATGTGGATTTTGAAGTCCCTAGTGTTGAGTCGGTCTCCATTGTTAAAGAGTTTCTGGAAATATTCCCCGATGATTTGCCCGGTATTCCTCCCGAAAGAGAAATAGACTTCGGTATTAACCTTCTCCCGAATATGCAACCTATCTCTATTCCTCCTTATAGAATGGCTCCGGTGGAACTTAAGGAGTTGAAAGAACAATTCAAGGATCTATTGGATAAAGATTTCATACGATCGAGTATCTCACCATGGGGTGCTCCAGTGTTGTTTGTTAAGAAAAAAGATGGTTCACTCCGAATGTGTATTGATTATCGACAATTGAACAAGGTGACCATTAAGAATAAGTATCCTCTTTCTAGAATCAATGATTTATTTGAAAAACTTCAACGAGAAAGTTATTTCTCGAAGATTGATCTTCGGTCGGGATATCACCAATTGGGGGTGAAAGATGATGACATCCCGAAGACGGCTTTCCAAACTCGGTATGGTCATTATGAGTTTCTAGTAATGTTATTTTGTTTCGCTAACTCTCCGGCGGCGTTTATGGACTTGATGAATAGAGTGTTCCGACATTATCTTGACATGTTTGTGATCGTGTTTATTGATGATATTTTTATCTATTCAAGAAGTGAGAATGAGCATATTGATCATTTGAGGATCGTATTGCAAATCCTTAAGGACCAACAACTGTTTGCTAAGTTTAGTAAATGTAAATTTTGGTTGAGGTCCGTGGCTTTCTTAGGCCATATTGTTTCAAGCAAGGGTATTGAGGTTGATCCGATTAAGACGGATGCGGTTAAGAATTGGCCTAGACCTCTATCACCGACATATATTAGAAGCTTCTTGGGTTTGGCTGGATATTATAGAAGGTTTTTTGAGGGGTTTTCCTCCATTGCTTCTCCTTTGACGGCCTTGACTCAAAAGAAGGCTAAGTTCATATGGTCGGATGCTTGTGAGAAATGTTTTCAAGAGTTAAAAGATAGACTTACTTCCACTCCGATATTGACTTTACCAGTAGGTACGGATGGCTTTGTGGTATATTGCAACGCCTCTAGAGTTTGATTGGGATGTGTGCTTATGCAAAATGGTAAAGTGATTGCTTATGCTTCAAGGCAACTTAAGGTTCATGAGAAGAACTATCCTACCCACGACCTTGAGTTGGCAGCGGTGGTATTTGCCTTAAAGATATGGAGACATTATTTATATGGGGTTCACGTTGATGTTTTAACCGACCATAAGAGTTTACAATACGTGTTTACCCAAAAAGATATAAATCTTTGCCAAAGGAGGTGGCTTGAGTTATTGAAGGATTATTACATGAGTGTTCTTTATCACCCTGGCAAACCTAATGTAGTAGCGGATGCTCTTAGTAGGTTGTCCATGGGTAGTGTTGCTCACATTGATGAGGATAAGAAAGAATTGGTACGAGATGTACATAGATAGGCCCATTTGGGTGTTCGCTTAGTAGATTCTACCAAGGGTGGTGTCATGGTTCATAATGGTTCCGAATCATCTTTTGTAAGTGATGTGAAAGCTAAGCAATGTCTAGATCCGATTTTTGTAGAATTGAAAGAAGCAGTACTAAAGAAGTCCGTTGAGACTTTCTCCCAAGGGGGAGATGGGGTACTTAGATACCAAGGTCGATTATGTGTTCCAAATGTTGATGAGCTAAGGGAACAAATTTTGGCGGAAGCCCATAGTTCTCGATATTCCATTCACCCGGGAGCCACCAAGATGTACCGTGACTTATGGGAGATCTATTGGTGGAATTGGATGAACAGGGATATTACGGGATTTGTGGCTAAATGTCCAGATTGCCAACAAGTAAAGGTTGAGCATCAAAAACAAGGAGGTTTAACCCAAGATATTAGCATTCCTACTTGGAAGTGGGAAGATGTGAATATGGACTTTATAGTAGGGTTGCCACACACTCGGCACCAATATGATTCGATTTGGGTTATAGTAGACCGAATGACGAAATCGGCCCATTTCATTTCCGTCAAGATTTCTTATGCGGCGGAAGACTATGCTAAGTTATATTTAAGGGAAATGGTAAGATTGCATGGTGTGCCATTGTCCATTATATCCGATAGAGGTACTCAGTTTTGGAAATCCTTCCAAAAAGGTCTTGGCACATAAGTGAAGCTTAGTACGACTTTTCACCCACAAATCGATGGGCAAGCGGAGCGAACGATCCAAACTTTAGAGGATATGTTGAGAGCATGTGTCATATATTTCAAGGGAAGTTGGGATGATCACTTGCCATTAATAGAGTTCACTTATAATAATAGCTACCATTCTAGTATTGGTATGGCCCCTTTTGAAGCTCTTTATGGTAGGAGGTGTAGATCTCCTATAGGATGGTATGAAGTGGGTGAGGTTGCCTTGATCGGACCCGAACTAGTTCATGAGGCTATGGAAAAGGTCCGTCTTATTAGAGAGAGTTTGAGAACTGCCCAAAGCCAACAAAAGTCCTATGCTGATGTTAGAAGAAGAGACCTTGAGTTTGAGGTTAGTGATTGGGTCTATTTGAAAATCTCACCCATGAAGGGTGTGATGAGGTTTGGGAAGAGAGGGAAACTTAGTCCCCGGTTGATAGGCCATATCAAATCTTGAGACACGTTGGTAAGGTTGCTTATGAGTTAGATTTGCCAAATGAGTTGGCAACCGTGCATCCCATTTTCCATGTCTCTATGCTTAAGAATTGTGTTGGAGATGCGACATCAATAGTTTCCCTTGAAGGATTGGGAGTTGATGAGAGTCTTTCATATGAAGAAATTCTGGTTTAGATTTTGGACCGGCAAGTTAAGAAATTGAGGAACAAGGAAGTTGCTTCCGTGAAGGTTTTGTGGAGAAACCACTTAGTTGAGGGTGCTACTTGGGAGGCCGAGGCCGATATGAAGTCCCAATAGCCTCATCTCTTTCCTTCTACTCTAACTTGAGGTAATGAGTTTCCTCTTGATTTGTTTTATGTTGAGAAGTCATGTGTGTTTTATGTGTTTTCCATGATTTCCTTATGTGCATGTTCATAAAGTAGCTTGAGTCTTAGAAGAAATGGCTTATGTGAATTGTGTTCCTCATGTTGTAGTGCATTGAGTGTAAGTTGCCTATAGACTCCATGAGATGAAATGATGAACATGTTTTAGATATGCTTTTTGAGATTGAATTGCATATGAGCTCCATGAGATTGTGTTGAGCATGATTTAGATTGGAGAAGGTAGTTCCTCCTTGAATATGAGAAATCTGAAAATTTCATGCATATTGGGTTGTTAGATGTAGT
>JAJONR010001304.1:0-82064 GCA_029582245.1 Solanum etuberosum
CAACATTTAAATACTGATAATGTAACATTCGAAATCTGGAGAATGATTATTTGTTTAACTGACCTAGCAAGTGTAATTCATGAACTAAGAGAATCTACACAAACAGGGGTTCTGAGTTTTATATAAGGAATTATGCAAACTTTCTAAGAAATAGGCCATTTCGATTAAGGATACTACAACAGCTAAATCACAAAAAATCTACAAGGTTTTAGAAACCCTTGGTCTAAACAAGATATGGAGAATCAAGGAAATGACTGAATTCTAGGGACCTAGAGGATGAAAGGAATCCACTAGTGAAATCCCACATACCTAGTGACAAATTCTATGGAGAAATCCTTTGATTTCGGGGTGAAACATGAAGAACACTGTTACTTGTTCTTGAAGGAAACTGACGCCTCTTTCTCTTTTTTTTGTTCTAATTTGGATGATTTTTGGAGAATAAAGGTTTTAGGTTGGTTCTGACTAGATTATTAGGATTAAGCTGAGTAAAATGACGTACTTTAGGTGTTAAACGACGTAGTTTAAATGTCCAATGCATAGGGGAAAAGACAAAAATCACCCTGTCTTAAAAGCTGATGAGGGTTTACCACGAGGGGACTGACGGACCGTCACTCGGACCACAGCCCACCAACTGGGTCATGGTCGTGGCCCTGCCCTGCTTTCTGGTCTGTTAGGCCTCGTCTACAGTCCACTTAATGAACCGTGTGAAGGACCACGGTCCGTGAAGGCCATAGTGGTTCCTCACAGTGACGTGGGGTCTACTGGTTCTGGATGACAGACCTATCCATGGCCCGTCAATGGGACCACGGTCCGTCAGTGGGTCGTGGTTCTTGGGTCAGTGCTACTGTTTCCTGGTACTCCCATCTACGGTCCACTCTACGGACTGTGTGAAGGACCACGGCCCGTGAAGGCCACCGTGGTTCTTCACTTGGGGGCTGGGTGTGAACCACAAGTAGGTCGACGGACCGTGGTTCCTTTCACGGTCCGTGAACCCCTCCGTGGTTCACCAGATTTCCTGATGTTCAGTCTGTCAGGTTTCTGAGTTGTTACAATTTTGGGACAAATGTTTGGGAAGGCAAGTATGTCTTTTGACGTAGTTAATTCTGAAATTTTAGGCATGGGTCTCGTATTTCCCATTTTGACTCCAATTTGGATCCGTCTCTATTTTATTTGAATTTAGTATCTAAACAAAGAGAAAGAGAAGCCGTGATAAGGTCTAGAAAGAGAAGCGGGATGACCATTGAGGATCCTTCTATTTCTATGGATATGTGTGGCGTTCTGCCTTTCTTCTACATATATTTTTAGCATTGGTAACATAAATTTTGTGAGAAGGTCTAGAAAGAAAAACCATAAATGGTTTTTTGCCTTCTAATTCATTTTGTGTTTTTATTTGGGCAAGACTTTTGTTGAGTTCAGGCATGTGTACAAAAGTGTTGCAGTTCGATGTGTCATCTTCTACTATAGGAGCTATAGATACTGTTACCAATGCTAGAAATATACCTATTGAAGAAAAGCAGAATTTCACGTGTGTGCACAAAAATATAAGGATCATCAATAGTCCTCATGTTTCCCTTTCAAGACCCTCTAACAGCAACTCCGAAGAACAAATTAAACTGGAAGAAACTAGAAAGGAAGAGAGCTTTAGCGGGAACAAGTAACTTTCTTCCGTTGTAGTATCTATTCTTGTTGATCCAAGAGAGGCAGGTGATGCTGACGGTGATGGCATCAAGGGTCCAAAGTCCCTCTCTCAGATATTCGTTGTTGTACTACTTGATAGTGTCAAGTATGTCACATATTCTTGCATATTTCAATTTAAAGGATCTGCTCCTCTGGTAAAGTCACCTGAAGATGGAGTGTTCAAGTAGAAGAAATATCATTGACAAAAGATTTTTTCGATAGCATAAGATCTACTAATAGCCCTCATTGTTCACATAGCTTCAATATGTAATAGTATTACTTTAAACAACTATCATTAACTAATGTAAGGTGATGGTTGTCTTCTTTATGTGTGATATGATTCTGCACCAATAAAATATCGCTCTTTATTTATCGAAAAAAGAAAGTGAATGCTTCTTTAAGTTATCTGTATTATGTTTGTGTGATCTATATTTACAGAAAAATGACAAATCTAGTTGGCAATTCCATACATTAGCAATTAACCAGAAAATATTTAACTTTCTCTAAAATGAGATGACATATTACCTGTGCAAATTAAAGCTTGGAACTTCAGTGAAATAAGTGTCGAATGATGGTGGATAAGTATTTGGAACGCAGATGTAAGAAATCACAGCACAAACCGGCACAACAGGCAAATCTACTCATCACATTTGAAAATAGAGAAGTCACCTCAAATTTAAACCCCAATAAAATGGGAAAAAACACTAACTTGAAGATCACAAATTTCAATGGCTGAAGTCATGAAGAGACAAATGATCAAATAAATGTATAGAACCGTTGAACAGAGAAGGTCTAGAGTTTATGTAGAAAGTTGATTCAGTGGATCGTGGAAACTAAAATAGGATAATGGGAACATGGCGTAGATATGTAGTAGTTTAGGTTTGTTATTTTCTTTTTCTGATTGATTAGAAATTTGAAATTTATTTTAAAATGAAATCAAATACATAACCATCATTATGATTAAATAGCTGTAAATTTTATAATTTAGAAAAGGTGAAATGGTCTGATGAACCCTTATACTTGTATGACTTTGTATTCTGGGCCCTTTTACTTAACCCTTTGCATACTGAACACTTTATTAAAATGAGACTTTTAAACCTCTCCAAACATGCGTGTAGCTCACTCTCTCTTACATAAATTACATCTCACATCCACGTCAAAAATATTAATTCCATGTCATAATTATCTTCATAAATATTTTTAAAATATTGACCAAAAATGTTACTCCATAAAAGAAAAATATTATAAGTTTTCTATTTCAAAAAATAAAATAAAATACATATATCTCTCACCTTTCCTCCACCTCCCTCAACCCACATCCACCATAAACACAATCTCCATTCCCCTAATTATTTTCATCTTCAAGGAATGACTATGAAGCTAAGAAAGTCATAAGGTGAGGTTTTTCTCATTGTTATTGATCTACATATATGATATTACATCTTGATAGTTATGATTAACTACCTAATATGAGTTGACTAATTTTTCTGAATGTTAGATCTTGTGGCAGATTTTTGGGGTCTTCGAAGAAGAAGAAGCAGAAGAAGAAGAGTACGCATAGTCAAACACTGAGCTCAACTTAGAATGAAAAATCTATTTGATCTCCTCTCAATTTTTCTTCATCATCCATCAATCAAACCACAACATGACCACCATGGAAGACATATAACCATCGGAAAAAAATCACCATTGACTGTCAATTATTTTTCACCATCTGAAACCTTCATTGACACAACTAAAACTCACCAAAACACTTAATCATTACAGGAGGTTCGATGGGTAATATGGGGTGGGGATGAAGCGGAAGAAAAGGGGAGGGTTGGGAACTTTTGTTTTCACTTTTTTTCTTTTTTATTATTTAATGTTTCTAAATTAATTTGATTGCTTCCTCTATAGCGGACAAGCCCCTAAAACAGTATGTTCAAAAACTAGTGCCCTATTTATAGACTTTATCTTTTCAACACAATAAAAGACAACAAATTGTGTGATAAAAGCGGTATTCCATAAAATAAATCGGAACAAACGCTAGCCCATTATTTTGTGAATGCCACCAATAGCATCATACATCAAAGCATTCAAGTCCTCCAACGATTGCAAGAATATATTTTTTTAATATAAGTCCTATCCAGGAAGTCGATCATAAAAATAGGGGGAAATAAAAATTATGTTTCTGCCTAGATGGTCACCTTATCACTACAAGTGCATGATTCACTTTTCTAGACCCATTCAGGAAGGAGAACTGTTGATCATCCTCTTTGGTGACCTTTGGATGTCACAAGTATGTCACTAGGGTCTTTAGAAGGGTCTTCACCTCCTTCCATATCCACATTGCCGACTTGTCTCGGTAGGGCCTTTTTTTTCCTCTTAACCTCCAAGTTGGCCTAGAGCTCCATATGGGCATAGGCCAGGGACTCAAAGGAACCCTGCAGAGCCTAAAAATGTACATGCAGCAACATTAGATCCCCATCCAACTATGGACCCATGTCGTCTGATCTCTCTTCTAATCATTCACTAGGGTATTGACTAATAACCACAACCCACTTCCATCAACATCCCTCACCTTGAGATCCAACTCTAGGAGTATAACACCTCGCTATTTGAAAGAACTAGAAATAGTCTTTTTTTTTTGGAAATAAGTTAAATCTGGAAAATTGGCTAAGTTATGTTAAATATGAATTTTTGTCAACTTCAAATGACCATAACTCCTATCTCAAGATGATTTAGGTGTACTATCAGATACCGTAGGAAATATCTCTGAATTATCTTTCCAATGTCGTTCGAGTTTTCGCGATTTCGAGTTCGTATGAGGGAGATATGCCCATTTGAAGTTGGGCTATCTAGATAAGGAAAGTCAAAATTGGATTTTTGAAGGGTATTTTGATCTTTTCCATACCCAATTAAATTATTTCGTTTTTGGTAATTACTTAGGGGTCTAAGCTGAGTTTGGTCAGTTTGCGCACTCAAAGAATTCACCTAGGGTTTTTAGAGAAAGAACGCAAGAGGAGAAAAGAGGAGAAAGAGCCAAAGTTCAACGTTCTTGAGGATTCGCTTGTGGATTTCGTCAAGGGGTGATCCCTACGAGGTATGTGAGATCATATAGCGTTGGGTTAGTTCACCCACGCGCCAATCATGATTTGTTTCAGTGAATATAGATTCTTGAAGGCTTAGAAATTGAGTTCTTGATGGATTTGTTTGACGTTTCTATTGGGTTCTTGATTGTTGAAGTCGTTGAGAATTTCTTGAGTTTGATTCATGAAATTAAGTGTTGTTTTGAGTAGATTCTTACATATATTAGTAAGGTATTCAAATCTAAGTGTTTGGGGAAAGAACGAAGTGAATCTAGAGGGTTTAGAATTGAAAAAGGAGAAAGAAAAGTTCAAACTTTTTGGGCAGGGGCCTGGGGTGCTGCCCTAGCAAGAGGGCCCCACCTGGGGCTTTGAAATTTAGGCTCAGGCACCGCGCCAGCCAGAGTGCCCCAACCCTGTTTCTAAATTTTCAGCTCTGGCGCCCCACATCGCTCAGAGCGCCAGGTTTCCCACTTCTTTCCGTATTAGTTCCCTAGCAACGTACCTAAGTTTTCTAGTTGATTTCTACACTCTAAGGTACGTCTAAACATCATGAAATCATCCATAAACATGAGATCATGAGCCTTGAATCCATAATTCAATTCAAGGAAAGTTAAAAGTGAATTCAAGATGAGTTCAAAGAGTTTTCCAAAAGTCTTTCACAAACTTTTTAACTTTGTTTTAAGACCTGAGTTTTGAGTTGAGTAAAAAGAGTAAAGCTTGAAGTTCATTTCTTCAAAAGAGTATATTGGGACTATGTATTCCCCAAAGAGTAAAATGTTTTCACATTTAAACAAGAAAGGAAACTTTGATTTCCAACAGAGCCTTTGAGCTAGTTTTTCAGTCAAGAGTAAATGTTTTCACAATTAAGCAAGAGAGGAAACTTTGATTTCCAAGAGATCCTTTGAGCTAATTTTTGGAGCAATTATCTCAAACCACAGAAAGAAGTTATGTTTTTAAACATATGAGCTAGTATATTTTTTGAGTAGTGTTAAGCATCGATATGGGGGAGAGTTCAGACAACTCACAACCCCCATAAACCAAGTAGCCATCATGGGTTGAAAAGGGTCATACTTTTTAGATGATTCCTTAGTGCTTTTTAGCATAGACTAGTGGATCCACTTAGTAGTTAGGTTCTATGCCCTTGGCAAGGTATAGGACAACCCTGGCAGCGTGAGGCAAAACGCTGTATCATCACATAGCTCTTAAGTGATGGTTGTCGGTTAGAGAAACTCCCACAGTTATTATTTGTATTCTTATATACACAGAGTTATTTGTATTTTTATATACAAACAGAGTTTAAATTGTATCTTTTCATACATACAGAGTTATTATTATATTTCTAAATACACAGAGTTGTTATCCATGTTTTAAAAGCTTTTCTTTATAATGCATCCATATTATTGCTTTATATTGAAATGAGTTAGGTTGAGTTGAGTTGAGCTAGGTATGTTCTTTCAGTTCCTTTCAAGCTTATGTATTGTTTCAGTATTCCCCTTGCATGCTCGTACATTCAATGTACTGATGCCATTTGGCCTGCATCATTTTATAATGCAGATACAGGTAACCAGGATCAGCACCCAGCGCATCGTTGATTCTAGTTGAGCTCCAGAGTTGTTGGTGAGCCTTCTTGCTTCCGGAGGATCCCTTTTATTGCTTTCAGTATGTTTAGTTCATTAGGATGTCGTGGGTCTTGTCCCGACGTCCATCTCATATGTTAGAGGCTTCGTAGATAGTTAGATGTAGTTCTTTAGTCTTTTCATTTTCATTCTATTATGTTGAGACTTGAGTTGCCACTTTGGCCAGTGAATGTTATTTTAATACATTCTCAGATACCTTTGAACTTTCAGTTTACTTTTAAAGTACAATTATGATTGAGTTAATTCTTCCGCTGAGTCAGTAAGTAAGGCCAAGGGTTCGCTTGGGGCCAGCGATGGTTATCGAGTGCCAGTCCCACCTAGGGTGCAGGCTCAGGGCGTGACAAACTTGGTATCAGAGTACAGATTTCAATAGTTCTAGGTAGTCTATGAAGCCGTGTCTGTAGAGTCCTAGTTATCGATGTGAAGCGCGCCACATCTATAATTAGGAGGCTACAACACTTAGGAATTATCTCACTTCTTTCATACTCATTTCGGGTGTTATAGTTTTATCTCTAAAAAGTTTCCTCTAATTCATGCTTGCACGTGTCTTTCAGATCATGCCTCCACGAAGAGTTGTACGAGGTCTTCCGGCTAGAAGGAATATTGAGGAACAAGGGACACCTAATGCACCAGAAGTGCAACCCCAAGGAGAGGTCACCAATGCTGAGTTCCGTGAGGCCATCTGGATGTTGAGCCAAGTTGTGACCAACCAAGCTCGGCAACAGATAGAGAATCGTCAGGAAGTGGCTGATACTTCCAGAATCCGTGAGTTCTTAAGGATGAATCCACCAAGCTTCACGGTTTCAAGTGTTACTGAGGATCCAAAAAACATTGTTGAGGAACTTCAGAAGGTTTTTAAGATCATGCATGTTGTTGATGCTTAGATGGTGGAACTAGCAGTATACCAGATGAAGGGTGTCGATAGGATCTGGTTTGATCAATGGAAGAAGAACCAAGTTGAGGGTGCACCACATGTGAGTTGGGCTTGTTTTGAGTAGGCCTTCTTGGGGTGTTTCTTCCCCCGAGAACTGACAGAAGCAAAGGTACGAGAGTTCCTCACTCTTAAGCAGGATTCTTTGAGTGTTCATGAGTATAGTCTGAAGTTCACACAACTTTCCCGGTATGCTCCGGAGATGGTTGCTGACATGAGGACCAGGATGAGTTTATTCGTTGTTGGGTTGTCTCGCCTGTCAAGCAAGGAAGGCAAGGCAGTTATGATGATAGGGGATATGGATATAGCAAGCATAATGATCCATGTGTAACAAGTTGAGGAGGACAAGCTGAGGGATAGAGAAGAGTTTAAGAATAAGAGGGCTAAGACATCATGGAATGAGTCCGGGCAGTAGAAGAGTGATGCCAACCGGTCATCCTTCCAACAGAAACAAAAGGGACCTGCTCCATCATCTGCTAGTGCACCTACACCAAAGAACAAAGGTCAGTACAATAGTAAGAATTTCAGAGCTAAACCTGCCTATTCTTAGGGTAGTATGGCACAAGGGGGTAGTAAGCCTCCTGCATGTGCTAAGTGTGGTAGGAACCACTCAGGGATGTGTCGTGATGGCTCTATTGGTTGCTTCAAGTGTGGCCAGAACGGTCATTTTATGCGATAGTGTCCAAAGAACAAGTAGGGTAACAATAATGGGGGAAATAGAGCCCAGTCTTCTTCAGTTGCTCCACCAGACATAGTTGCATCTAGAGGAGAAACTTCAGGGGCAGGAGGAGGAGGAAACCGTCGTTATGCTATCACTAGTCAGCAAGAGCAAGAGGATTCGCCAGATGTTGTCACTGGTATGATCGAAGTCTTTAACTTTAATGTTTATGCTTTGCTAGATCTAAGCGTGAGTTTATCCTTTGTAACTCCTTATGTTGCGATGAATTTTGTCATTCTACCTGAAAAACTTAGTGAACCCTTCAGTGTTTCTACACCTGTTGGTGAGTCTATTCTAGCAGAGAGAGTCTATCGTGATTGTACCGTTTATGTCAATCACAAGAGCACCATGGCTGATTTAGTTGAGTTAGATATGGTAGATTTTGATGTTATTCTTGGTATGGACTGGCTTCATGCCTGTTATGCCTCAGTTGATTGTAGAACTCGAGTTATCAAGTTCCAATTTCCAAATGAGCCAGTCTTAGAGTGGAAAAGTAGTTCAGCAGTACCTAATGGTCATTTTATTTCATACCTTAAGGCAAGAAAGTTGGTTTCCAAGGGGTGTGTCTATCACTTAGTCCGAGTTAATGACTCTAGTGTTGAGATACCTCCTATTCAGTCAGTTCCAGTAGTAAAAGAGTTTCCATAAGTCTTTTCAGATGATCTTCCCGGAGTCCCTCCTGAGAGAGAAATAGACTACGGTATAGACTTTCTTCCAGATACTCGTCCTATATCTATTCCGCCATATAGGATAGCACCAACAGATTTAAAAGAGTTAAAGGAGCAGTTGAAAGATCTCCTAGAGAAAGGTTTCATTCGACCAAGTTTCTCACCTTGGGGCGCTCTGGTCTTGTTTGTGAGGAAGAAGAATGGTTCCCTTAGGATGTGTATAGATTACCGTCAGTTGAACAAGGTTACCATAAAAAATAAGTATCCTCTTCCGAGAATTGATGATCGTTTTGATCAACTTCAGGGTGCTTCTTGTTTTTCTAAAATAGACCTCAGATCAGTCTACCATCAGTTAAGAGTAAGGGAATGTGATATTCCAAAGACATTTTTCAGGACCCGTTATGGTCATTATGAGTTTTTGGTCATGTCGTTTGGTTTAACTAATGCATCTGCAGTGTTCATGGACCTTATGAATAAAGTATACAAGCCTTATTTAGATACGTTTGTTATCGTGTTCATTGATGACATTCTAATCTATTCGAGAAATGAGGAAGATCATGCTAGCAAACTCAGAATAGTCCTCCAAACTCTAAAGGATAGAGAATTGTATTCTAAGTTCTCAAAATGTGAGTTTTGGCTTGAGTCTGTGGCATTCTTAGGCCATATAGTTTCCGGTGATGGAATTAGAGTTGATACTCAAAAAATAGTACAGAATTGGCATAAACCCACATCTCTGACCGACATTAGGAGTTTCTTGGGGTTGGCTGGATATTATAGAAAGTTTGTCGAGGGTTTTTCATCTATTTCATCTCCTTTGACTAAGTTGACTCAGAAAACAGTAAAGTTTCAATGGTCTGAAGCTTGTGAGAAAAGCTTTCAGGAATTGAAAAAGAGGTTGACTACTGCCCCAGTATTGACCTTACCAGAAGGTACTCAAGGTTTTGTCGTATATTGTGATGCGTCCAGAGTTGGTTTGGGTTCCGTGTTAATGCAGAATGGCAAAGTTATAGCTTATGCCTCCAGACAATTGAAAGTTCATGAGAAAAATTACCCAATATATGATCTAGAATTGGCTGTCGTAGTATTTTCTTTGAAAATATGGCGTCACTATATTTATGGTGTTCATGTGGATGTGTTCACTGATCATAAGAGTCTTCAGTATGTGTTTAGTCAGAAAGAGCTTAATCTGAGACAGAGGAGGTGGTTAGAGTTACTCAAGGATTATGATATGAGTATCCTCTATCATCCAGGTAAGGCTAATGTTGTTGCTGATTCCTTGAGCAGGTTGTCTATGGGTAGTACCGCCCATTTAGAGGAAGATAAGAAGGAGTTAGCAAAATATGTGCACATACTGGCACGATTAGGAGTTTGATTAATGGATTTCACAGAAGGAGGAGTAGTGGTGATGAATGGTGCTGAATCATCATTAGTGTCAGAAGTGAAAGAGAAGCAAGACCAAGATCCTATTTTGCTTGAATTGAAGGCAAATGTTCATAAGCAAAAAGAAATGGATTTTGAAAAAGGGGGATATGGTGTATTGATATATCAAGGTAGATTGTGTGTGCCAAGGGTGGATGAACTTCAAGAAAGGATTATGGAGGAAGCTCATAGCTCCAGATATTCTATCCATCCGGGTTCCACAAAGATGTACCGTGACTTGAGAGAAGTCTATTGGTGGAGTAGTATGAAGAAGGGCATTGCAGAGTTTGTTGCTAAGTGTCCGAATTGTCAGCAAATTAAAGTAGAGCACCAAAGGCCCAGTGGTAAGGCTTAGAATATAGAACTTCCGGAATGGAAGTGGGAGATGATTAAAATAGATTCCATCACAGGTTTGCCACGGTCTCGCAGGCAACATGATTCTATTTGGGTGATTGTGGATCGAATGACCAAATCAGTCCACTTTTTGCCGGTAAAGACTACCCATTCAGCAGAAGACTATTCCAAGTTGTATCTTCAAGAGGTAGTTAGACTTCATGGGGTGCCAGTTTCGATTATATCAGATAGAGGTGCACAATTTACTGCACAGTTCTGGAAATATTTTCAGAAAGGCTTGGGTTCAAAGGTGAACTTGAGTACTGCTTTTCATCCTCAGACAGATGGTCAAGCAGATCGCACTATTTAGACTGTAGAAGATATGTTGAGGGCCTGTGTGATTGATTTCAAAGGTAATTGGGATGATCACTTACCTCTCATTGAATTCGCTTACAACAATAGTTACCAGTCTAGCATCCAAATAGCTCCTTATGAAGGTCTTTATGGGAGAAGATGCAGATCTCCTATTGGATGGTTTGAAGTTGGTGAAGCTGGGTTGATAGGATCAGACTTAGTTCATCAAGCCATGGAGAAGGTGAAAGTTATTCAAGAAAGGTTGAAAACAGCGGAGAGTCGCCAGAAATCCTACACTGATGTTAGGAGAAGGGAGTTAGAGTTTGAAGTAGATGATTGGGTATACTTGAAAGTTTCACCCATGAAGGGTGTTATGAGATTTTCTAAGAAGGGGAAGCTTAGTCCCCGGTGTATTGGTCCTTACAGAATATCTAAAAGGATTGGTAATGTAGCTTATGAGTTAGAGCTACCCCAAGAGTTAGCAGCAGTTCATCCGATATTTCACATCTCCATGTTGAAAAAGTGCATGGGTGATCCTTTATTTATCATACCAACTGAAGATATTGGTATCAAGGATAGCTTGTCTTATGAGGAGATTCATGTTCAGATTCTGGACCGTCAGGTTCGCAAGTTGAAGACCAAGGAAGTAGCATCAGTCAAAGTTCTTTGGAGAAATCAATTTGTTGAGGAAGCTACTTGGGAAGCTGAGGAGGATATGAAGAAGAGATATCCACATCTCCTTAAGCCCGGATAAATTCCAGATCAAGGTACTAATTCTCTTCTTAGTAATCTTTAATTGATATGCTTGATGTGTTAGATTTGCTTGTTAGGTGTCTGAACTGAATATTTGATGTTACGCCCTTAGCTTACTAAGAGTAATCTCATTCGAGGATGAATGTTCCCAAGGGAGAGATATTGTAACACCTCGCCATTTGAAAGAACTAGAAAGATGTAGAATTAGAAGAGTCTTTTTTTTTTTTTGGGAAATAAGTTAAATCTGGAAAATTGGCTAAGTTATGTTAAGTATGGATTTTTTGTCAACTTCAAATGACCATAACTCCTAGATCAGGATGAGTTAGGTGTTCTACCAGATACCTTAGGAAATATCTCTTAATTATCTTTCCAACTCCGCCGAGTTTGCGCGATTTTGAGTTCGTATGAGGGAGATATGCCCATTTGAAGTTGGGTTGTCTAGATAAGGAAAGTCAAAATCGGATTTTTGAAGGGTATTTTGGTCTTTTCCATACCCAATTAAATTATTTCGTGTTTGGTAATTACTTAGGGGTCTAAGCTGAGTTTGGTCAGTTTACGCACTCAAAGAATTCACCTAGAGTTTTTAGAGAAAGAACGCAAGAGGAGAAAAGAGGAGAAAGAGCCAAAGTTCAACGTTCTTGATGATTCACTTGTGGATTTTGTCAAGGGGTGATCCGTACGAGGTATGTGAGATCAGCACCCAACGCATCGTCGATTCTAGTTGAGCTCCAGAGTTTTTTGTGAGCCTCCTTGCTTTCGGAGGATCCCTTTTACTGCTTTCAGTATGTTTAGTTCATTAGGATATCGTGGGTCTTGTCCCGACGTCCATCTCAGTTGTTAGAGGCTTCGTAGACAGTCAGATGTAGTTCTTTAGTCTTTTCATTTTCATTCTATTATGTTGAGACTTGAGTTGCCACTTTGGCCAGTGAATGTTATTTTAATACATTCTCAGATATCTTTGAACTTTCAGTTCACTTTCAAAGTACAATTATGATTGAGTTAAGTCTTCCGCTGAGTCAGTAAGCCATGCCAAGGATTCGCTTGGGTCCAGCAATGATTCTTGAGTGCAAGTCCCGCCCAGAGTGTAGACTCGGGGAGTGACAAGGAGATTAGACTAATAACAAGTAAAGATATTTTTAGCTTCAATTGCTTTTCTATTTCACTTCCGTTGGTTTAGTTCTCATTAAACTAGTTTCTTAATATCCTATTTTATCTCCGACAGTTATCAAGTATAGAGTTTGTATATGTCAGGGCTGAGATGGGTACAAACCTTTATATAATGTAGTCTATAGATTATAATAATAATAATAAATCACTCCACTCTTTATAGACAACCCACAACATCATTGATTGTCCCGCCCTCACCATTATATGCTCCTCCCATCATAAATATGTGGTCCGGATGATTCCATTTGATGGTTGGGAGCATGTTATAGAACTCTATCCCCCAATTCTTATTTAAAGAGCAAGGCTCCTCAACAAACAGAGCCTACCCCATACACTGCAACAAGGTGTATAACTATGATGCCTTCTCATCCACTCTTCTCATGACCCGAGTCTATACCCTGGACGTTGCTGACATTTATAACCATTAGTGGTCCCAAGTCAATCCTTGATCTTGCCTATTACTAACTAAATACTATGAAGATATGAGAAAGCTTTTCATAGATGAGCAGACAATAATTTTTTTTTAAAAACTCATAACCTTATAAATAAAAAAAAAAAATCTATATAATATGGAAATGTTTGTAGAATAGTAGTGAAATCTATAACTCAACTAACTCAACTATGAAGCCTCTAAAATTCTAAATGTCATTGTAGGAATTATAGCCTCAAATCTTTGTTGTATAATCTCTTTCTCATTCGTTACCCCATTGGTCCGATAAGTAAGAATAAGGTGAGTTCTAACATAGGGCTCTGTTAAAAAGCAATCAAAGCGAAGGAAAAAATAACACATGCACACACACTATCCAAGAATTACTATTTATTAGGTCTACACCGTTAATCTTCTTGGTTTCTACAATTCTAGTTGTGGAATTAGCTAATAATAGTTGTTTGATCACAATTCATAATAATTTGGTTAAATAAGATGATGAACTGACAAAATAAATATTGATAATCCAAAATCATCATGTGAATTGCAAAGCAAGAATCAAAGATCATAAGTATAATTTAAATCCAATGAATTCAAGAATTATAGAAAAAGTGGTTTACTACTACTCCTGAAACTCTAAAATGAACATAACATCATAATTAAAACCTAAGAAACATATTTATACACACCTAAACCTAAGATAAACTGATCTGGGAATAATAAGGTTTGGCAGCTTCTACGACTCATATGTACGGACCATAATCCTTTGTACAGCTCGTGGAGTCCTCTCATGGATGGAAGTGTTGGATCAATCTCCAGGACCTTGTCTATGAGTGATAATTACAGTCAGTACCAGTGTACGGCCCATCTTGTCTAGTCGTGGTTTGAGCTCTCTAGTTGTCAACTTTCTAAATATCATGTACGAACCTCTATGTATGGATCGTATAACTATCTATCGCTCGTAGTATACCTTTGGGGTTTGGGAGTCTTCAAAAATTTAATACTTCATTCTACGACCTATGATACACGGCTCGTAATCACAAGTACGGTTTGTACTATCTCTTCGTGAAACTCAAACTGTAACTTAGCTTTTTAGGACTCTCATCTATGAGTCATCTACAGCTCGTGGGTAGGACCACGACTCGTAGTATGGCTCGTAGAAGTTCAAAATGCTCCTGCCAACATAGTTTTCAATATCTAAGTTGCCAAAATCAATTTTCCAGCAAAATAAGAACATAACACAATCAAATCTACTAACACACGCATAAAAGACTCACAATATCCCATGTTTAAAGCATTACAAGTATCGTGACTTGTGGCACATCAGAGCTCCCGGACCACAACAACTTAAATCCTCTACATCGATCATTGTCTTGGTTTCTACCCATTTGGTTTCCCGGATACAATAGTTGCATTGATCTTCTTCTTCTTAAGAATATTCACTAACTCCCATCGACCTCCCCTTCAATTTCTCTATGTTTTAAGACCTAACTCACAGTCTACGAACTCTCTTAATACTCTTACAACCCCTACCCGAATCCCTAAACTCTAAGTCTAATTTAGGTCATGATCTTAAACTACCATCATATCAAAAAATCACTAACATAAGTTATTGAAATAGTCAAGTGTAAAAAAATTAGGTAAGATAGCAATTGACCGGCCAAAGAAGAATTAATATAGATAGACTAAAAAGTCAACAACCATATGGTAAAGTAAGGAAGGTAAATTAATGAAGCAAGATACACAAAATACCTTAATAAAATACAAGAAAGAATGATTGAACATACAATGAACAATAAATTCAAATTTATTCTAGTTACCTAATAATGATAGAAAGTACCGAATCTGGAATGCTTAAAATAGCAACACAAGAATAAGAAATTTATTCAAATAAAATAACACAACAAGAATCGTAGAACACAAATTGTACAATAAATTAAAAATTCCTAATAGAAGTATCAAATAATAGAGAGAGAATGTTAAATTTATTAGGCAAGAGTAACAAAATACCTAAAAGAATATCAAAACAAACTATTAGATGAGGGTTGATAGACTCAAATCTTCGTTGTATAATCCCTTTTTCCATTCGTTACCTCCTTTGTCCGGGGTGTAAGAATAAGACATAATATTTGAACGAAGATTATACAATGAAGATTTGAAGCTATCAACCCTAATTTAATAGATTGTTTGTTATTTTGTTTAGGTATTTTGTTACTCTTGCCTAATAAATTTAACATTCTTTCCCTATTATTTGGTGTTTCTATTAGGCATTTTAAATTGATTGTTCAATTTGTGTTCTACCATTCTAGTTGTGTTTTTTATTTGAATAAATTTCTTGTTTTTGTCTTGCTATTTTATACTTCCTGAACCGCTACTTTTTATCGTTATTACAGAAATTGAATTAATTTGAATTGATTGTTCATTGTATGTTCAATTGTTCTTGCTTGTATTTTATTAAGGTATTTTGTTTTTCTTCCTTAATTAATTTACCTTCCTTAGTTTAACATATGGTTGTTAGCTTGTTAGTCTAACTATGTTAGTTCTTCTTTGGCTGGTCAACAACTTTCTTACCTTTTTTGTTACACTTGACTATTTCAATTACTTAGGCTAGTGGATTTTCGATATGATGGTAGTTTAAGATCGTGGCCTCAGTTATGCTTGGAATTTAGGAGTTTGGTTAGGGGTGATAGGAGTATTAAGGGAGTTCCTAGATTGTGAATTAGGTCTTAAAACATAGAGAAATTGAAGGGAAGGTTGATCGAGTTAGTGAAGATTCTTAAGAAGAAGAATATGTCACGATCCGAGCCTACACCCTGGACGTGGCCGGCACTCGAGAACTATTTATGGTCCCGAAGTGAACCCTCATCCTTTCTGACTACAAGCGAAAGACTAACTCAAGCATACAAAGCTTAAAAACTGAATAAAAATTAATGAAACTCAAATAAAAAGCTTTAACTCAAATTATTTACTCTCAATATAAATAGAATATTCCACTAGCCAACAATAGGAAACTCAAGTCTTTAAAACATTTAACAAAATAAATGAAACAGACTTCTCAAACTCTACTATCAATCTATAAAGACTCTAAATGACAAAGATGTAAGTCGGGACAAGACCCACGACATCCTGATAAAACTGAAAAGTAAATGAAATCCTCCGGAAGCAAGGAGGCACACCATAGCTAACTCGAACTCCATGTGGTATCAACGAAGCTCCTGTTGATGACCCTGAATACCAGTATTTGCATCATGAAATGATGCAGGCCAAATGGCTCAGTATGTGGAATGTACGAGCATATAAGGGGAATTCTAAAGCATAAACATAAGTTTGAACTGGTGGAATAGAAACATACTTACCTCTTCTCAACTCAACTCAAAAAAACATAGTTCAATTCAACTCAGAGAAAATAGGGCTCAACTCAATGATAAGATATTCAACTCAGTGAAATAAGGCTCAACTCAATAATAAGATACTCGACTCTAGGTAATTGACTCTGGATAGTCAACTCTGGATACTCAACTCAATATAAAGCAACAATACAGATGCAATATATGAAAAGCTTTTGAAACAGTAGATATCAACTCAATGTATTGAAAAATATAATAGTAACTCAGTTTGTATGCAAGGATACAAGATAAAATCTTCTTGTATATGAAAATACAAGGTAAACTCTGTGTATGTAAGAATACAAAATATCTCTGTGGGAGTTTGTCTAACCGACAACCATTGCTACGAGCTATGTGATGATACATCGTTTTGCCTCACGCTGCCAAGGCCGTCCTTTACCTTGCCGGTGGTATAAAACCTAACTCACTAAGTGGATCCACTTGTCTATGCTAAAAGCATTAAGGAATCATCTAAAAAGTATGACCCTTTTCTACCCATGCTGGCTACACGGTTTATGGAGACTTTGAATATCTGAACTCAAACTCGTCCCCATATCGGTGCTCAATACTACTCCCAAAATGCAACTAGCTCATATGTTTAAAAACATAACTCTATCTGTGGTTTGAGATTATTACTCAAAATCTTTCTCTAAAAAGAGATGTTACTCAAACTGCTCAAAACTCTTTTGGAAATCTCATTTTTCTTCTCTTTTAAATGTGAAAATATTTACTCTTGGGAATACTTAGTTCCCATATATCATTTTAAAGAAAATGAACTCGACTCTACTATTTCTCAACTCAAGTGCTCAAGTCTTAAAACAATTTTAGAAAAAATTGTAAAAGATTTCTCAGAATAAAGTTTAAGCTGAATTTTGGACGTGAACGACTCAATTCAAGGTTTTCAATAACCATAACTAGAACTCAATACTCGAGACTCAAAAACTCTGAACTCAAGAACTTTAATGGTAATATTCGTTTAGAGAATGCTCGACTCATAGAGTTCATGCGAAATTATGGTCATGAACTACTCAACTCAAGGACTCAAAGATACTTCTCATCTACAAACTGCTCGACTCAGAGGGTTCATGCGGAATTATGGGCATGAACTACTCAACTCTAGGACTCAAAGGTACTTCTCATCTCAAGACTGCTCGACTAAGAGGGTTCATACAGAATTATGGGCATGAACTACTCAACTCAAGGACTTCATAGGTAATATGTAATAGTCACATGATTAAGAATAAAATCTCAAAAGGGATTAGGAACTCAATACTCAAGACTTACAACTTGAAGATACTACTCCTCACAAGGATACTCAATTTATGGAGTCCATGCGGAATTTATGTGCATGAACGACTCGACTCAAGGTTCTAAATAACAATATGGAACTCGTGTATACGACTTTTTCTCATTCTCCTACTTACTTCTTCAAAACTTAGCTCAAATCGATAGTTGATCTCAAAGGATTCACAATTGAACTCAAAGACTTTCTTGAAATCAACTCTTAACTGTCTCTTGAATTTGAATTATGAATTCAAGAGTTATGGTTCATGATATGAAGGATCTCGTGATGACAAAGTAGACTCATGAATACATTCTCATCATTCTCATATTTACTTGCTCGAGTCTTGAAACAAATTGTTAGAAATTGTAGAAGACTCCTCAAAAGACTCAAAGGGACTTTCTCAAAAATGTTCGAAAGAACTCTCAAGACTTAACTCTTAACTCTACCTTGAATTTGAATTATGAATTCAAGGTTAAGATTTGTGATAAGAAAGATATCATGATGAATAAAAGTGTTTTAGATAGTTAATCATGAGAAACGGTTGAAAAATATTATCTGGGGAGAAAGTCTGCGATGCAGATATGCATTTAAATATTTGGTCGAAATAATTTTTGAGGCAGAGTGGTCCGCGACGCGGAGAGAAAAAATATCACTTCTGAGGAACCTGGTACTGGTTTTCTGTCCAACTTTTTCTTCCTCGTTTTCTAACCCCAATTCACCTAAATTTGATTCTTTTTTCAATTTCTCTTTAGATTCAGATACCCAATACATGTACACAAGAATCTAATCAAACAGAACTCTAAAATCAATAGGATTTCCTCAAGAAGTCTTCAATCTCATCTATACTCAAGGACGCAAGCCAATTTGAAGAACGCAATTCAAGAACATCAACCTTCAACTTTCTAGAACGAATTTAACGCTGAAATTAACATGATTGGTGTGTGGGTGAACAAACCCAACACTATGGAAGCTTACATACCTCTTTTCTCAACAAAACTCAAGAACCTCGACGAACGCCCTGATCAATTCCTCTTTTCTCCTCTTTTCTCCTCTTTTCTCTTCTTTTCTCTTCTTTTCTCTTCTTGAACTCTCAACTAAAACCCTGGGCGTGTATTAAGATTATCAAACTGAACCTAATAGGATTAGACCCTTAAAACCTTACTAAAAACAAATTAAATATGCTTGGGTAAGGAAAAGACCAAAATACCCCTTACTATTTTTGGGTAACTTTTCTTATTTGGAAAGCCCGATTTCAAACGGGCATATCTCCCTCACACGATCTCAAAATTTAGCAAACTTGGTGGCGTTGGAAAGATAATTCGAATACCTCTCATTTGATATCTTATGGGCCACCAAAATCATCCTATACTAAAGGTTATGGTCGTTTGAAGTTGATCCAAAACTTAAAAGAACTAAGGAATTACTTTAATGAATTCTCTTTAATTCTTTTTGGAACTCAAGGTGCTATATCTAGTGACCTTAACACTTAGAAAAAATTTAAATTCCTTGGTAGAAACTTACTCACTACGAAGGATGGTTCAAGTCTTAGCTCAAAAAATTTCTGGGGTGTTACAGAATATCTAGCTATTTTATCCGTGAAACTAAAGGGGTAGAAACAAAGATAAGGATCAATGTAGAGGATTTAAGTTGTTGTGCTTAGAGAGATCTAATGTGCCAAGGATTTACGGCACTTGTAATACTGTAAACTTAGGATTTTGCGAGTCTTTTAAGCGCGTGTTGGTAGATTTGATTGTGTTTTGCAGTAAAATCAGTTTTGGCAGCTTAGATATTTAAGACTGTTTTGACAAGAGTGTTTTGACTTTCTACGAGTCATACTACAAGTTGTGGTCCTACCAATGAGATGTAGATGGACTTGTAGATGAGAGACCTGAAAAGCTAAGTTCTAGTTTGAGGTTCACGAAGAGACAGTACGTACTCTACTTGTGATTACGAGCCGTAGATCAGTGGTAATAGAATAAAGTGTAAATTTTTGAAGACTCCCAAACCACGAAGGCATACTACGAGTCATAGAAAATTCTACTAGCCGTACATGGATATTCCTACATGAAATTCAGAAAGTTGACAACAAGACGGGCTCAGACCATGATTGGACAGGACGAGCCGTACAGTGGTCTACAGAACATAATTCTCACTCATAGAAAAGGTTCATTGATCCAACACTGTCATCAATGAGAGGAATTCCCGAGCCGTAAAAAGGACTATTGTCTGTACATGGGAGTCGTAGAAGCTGCCAACATTACTTTTTCCAGATTAGTTTTGTTTAGGTTTTGATGTCTATAAATACTTTCCTTAGGTTTTAATTCTGATGTTATGTTTGTTTCGGAGTTTGAGCAATAGTAGTAAATCAATTTTGCTGTAATTCTTGAATTCATTGGATTTTTATGAAACATTCTATCTTTGATTGTTTCTTTGCAATTCAATTGAAGATTTCGGATTATCAATATTCATATTCTAAGTTCATGATTTTTTAAAACAAAATTATTGTAAGTTGTAATCAAACAACTATGAGTATGTAATTCCACAACTAGGGTTGTGGGAATAATGAAGAATTAACGACATAGACCTAATAAATAGTAATTCTTGAATAGTGTTTACACATGTATTATTTTTCCCTTTGCTTTTATTGCCTTTTAACGGAGGCCTACATAAACTCACTTTATTCATTTTTTCTATACCATAGGGGTAAAAAATAGGAAAAGGGATTACAAAATGAATATTTAAAGTGATAAGGAACCTCTAGCACAAAGTCGAGTTGAGAGGTTCCCAAACGATCAAGTTCTCGTGTAAGTTAAAACAATGGTCAACTTCAAATGAGAATATCTCTTAGAATACAAAGAGTTACATGGCCCATATCCTATTAATTTAAAGATATGTGAGTCCATTTTCCAACTCAAGAAACGGTCTGTTAATCCGATATGTAGGCAAGAAGAAATGTCTATTTTACTGAGAACTCTTATGAGACCCGCAACCACCCCCTATTTCATAGTGAAAAACGCATTCAACTTCATCCAATTAGGGGTGTTTTTTTCCTACACCTTATGGATATTGAACTTAGGTGTATTTAAACCTATTTATACTAGAAAGAACCCTTAGAAACATTAGGTTACATCTGCCTCCACCCACCCCAACTTAGAACTCAAGGGTTTCATGCAAAATGTCTTCTTAAGACTTAAAAAGGAGCAAGCTTTCAGAAGTCTCTCAAAGAGCCAAACCTAGTCTTCTTCAAGCTTCATCCAAGATCATCTACTCTTCCTAGTATGTAAGGTTATCCTAATGAGGAAATCCATTGTTACTCATGCTCTACATCTAAAGTTTCGGTTCGTAAGATTTTATTTTCTACCACATGAACCCTCCTTAGCTAAAGTTATATTTAAAACCTAGTATAGTTCTTCATATGCATTGTTTTCACAAGTAAAATATATTTTCATGAACTTTCTTTATACCATTTTATAAATTATGTTTTTAAAATTTTTAGTCACTTGAAAGATTCCTAACGAATGTTTACAAATTTTCCTTATACACATAGATATGATTTTAAAAGAAAATTGTCTTTTATCCTAAAATCTCAAAACATCACTATGCTTTAGATAGTTGTGTGCATAGACTCATCAACAATACAATTTTACTGATTTCAACAAAGACTCAAAGTATGATTTCAGTTACAGTTTTCATGATATATTATGACCGCATATACTTATTTAGGGAGGATTATATAGCACCGAGAGGACACGTATTTAGAAAATCCAAGTTCCATTACTACATGTCATTATAGGATATGAGTATAGTGCTAGTTGGTCAACTCCTTTAACCCAAGAGACTCACTAGTTGATCCACTAAGTTAGATAAATTCTATACCCTGGAAAGGTATAAGACCTCTCTACCAACTAGGTTAGTTGTTGGACATCATGAACTCACGTGATGTACGTTGGTTGTAAAATACTCTCCACATAAAGATTGATATATATTTTTAAATTTAAGTTGATGTGATTATTTGTAAAGTGATATATATGATGATTTCTCATATTTACATTTTTAAATGTGTTTTCGGCCCAAGCCATAAAATCAATTTTTTCATCATCAGATGATGAATGTGTTTTTAAAATAATTGCACATTATTTTACTTTTTTACGTTTCAATTTAAGATATGAAGCTACAATGTTTCGGTTAAACAATTTTAAACTATGTCCCAACTTTTCAATTGAAAAATCTAGTTTTATACTATTCAGTTGACTTTATTTTATTCCATCTTAAGATTTTCTCATTCAACTAAGTATATTCAGTCTAAGCCAGGTGTTGCATTCAACTATTTTGCGTACCGTATATTTCATGTACTGACACCATTCAGTGTTACATATTTTTATGATGCAAATTAAAAATTGAAGATTGACAATAAATGCATCACTGGGATCTCACTCTCATCCTATTTTTGAGAGACCTCCTTTCTTTCAGCTAAAGGCTCCAGTCTACTGGAGTTTTTAGTAGTTACTAGATATTTCTAGTAGTGTATTCACATAATAAGAGATCTTATACCGACACATATATTTATTATATTATGGATTTTATAGACGAGTCGATTGAGTAATAGCTTTCATAATTATTTTACAGATATATGCATTTTATACAGATTTCAGATTTTTAACTATAAAGTTATTGAGTATGTTTTCTATGTTAATGCATGCTTATACTTTTGAAGCTTCAAAATAATATTGGAAAAACGGACCAATATACCTCCGATTTATTGTAAATGGTATCTAAATACCCTCCGTTATACTTTTAGAACTCTGATGCACCTACCGTTTAATTTTTGGAGCGTGTATACCCTTTGGACTAACGGAGAGACACATGTCATGATCTTAAATACCTATCCAAAATTTATTTACTAATTTTTATTTCCAATTAAAAAATTGACCCGTCTAATGAAAACCCATTCGAATAATTTTAGACCCGCACCTAAATTATAACCAAAACCCCAATAGACCATCTTCTCTGATCTTTTCCTTTCTAACAAAGAATCCATTAGAGATTTTCTTTTGTTCTTTAGTTAAATCGCATATTACATACTCCAATTTAAGATATTCCCATCAACACATCATTTAGTAAGTGTAACACCCCGGAAAAATTTGAGCTAAGACTCGAACCATCCTTCTTAGTGAGTAAGTTTTTTCGAGGAATTTAAAAGTTCTTAAGTGTTAAGGTCACTAGATGTAGCACCTTAAGTTCCAAAAAGAACTAAATTGGAAATAGCAAAATCTAAAATTTTGCGAGTTATGAGTTTTGGGTCAACTTTAAATGACCATAACTATCAGTACAGGATGATTTAGGTGGGATACTAGACAACTAATGAAAGGTCTTTGAATTATCTTTCCAACGCCACTGAGTTTGCTAAGTTTTGAGTTCGGATGAGTGAGATATGCCCTTTTGATGTTGAGCTGTCCAGTTAAGGAAAGTTACCCGAAAATAGTAAGGGGTATTTTGGTCTTTTCCTTACCAAATCAGATTTATTTCAATTTTAGTAAGGTTTGAAGGGTCTAATCCTATTAGGTTCAGTTTTATAATCCTAATATACGCCTAGGGTTTTAGTTGAGAGTTCAAGAAGAGAAAAGAAGAGAAAAGAGGAGAGGATCAAAGCATTCGTCGAGAGTCTTGCGTTTTGTTGCAGATTTTCGCCATTGGTTTAATCCCTATGAGTTATGTAAGCTTCCATAGTGTTGGGTTTGTTTACCCACACGCCAATCATGTATTTTCAGTGCAATTTCATTCTTAAAGTTGAAAGATTAGAGTTCTTCATGAGATCTTGATAGGTGTTCTTGAAGTTCATTCTAAATCTTGTTTTGTTGGGGTTTTGATAATTTCTTGAGATTTAAGTGAGTGTTTTGAGGGCTGTATTGAGTAGATTAGAGTGTACTTATGCTAAGTAATCAAATCCAAGTGATTGGGGAAGAAACCGTTAGATTCTAGGCGAATTAGGGTGAGAAAACGAGAAAATAAGTTCGTCGGGTTTTCTGGGTTGGGGCCTGGCGGGTCGTGCCAGCCAGTGCACCCCACACCCTCCTTTGAAGTTTAGGGGCTGGCGCCCCGTGCTACTTAGTGCGCCAGTGTCTCTTGCCCCATCCACGTTGTCGTCGGTTGCTCCGTTTGAGTTCGTTTAAAGTGCACCTTCACTCCTTTTCAATTCTAAGCTACTTCTAAACACCTAGAAATCATTCAAAACATGATCATAACCTTGAATTTATAATTCAAATTCAAGGTAGAGTTAAGAGTTAAGGTTTGAGAATTCTTTCGAACATTCTAAGAAAGTCCCTTTGAGTCATTTTGTGGAGTCTTCTACAACTTATAGTAACTTGTTTCAAGAATCGAGCAAGTGAGTATGAGGATGAGGAGAATGTACTTATGAGTATAGTTTGTCATCATGAGATCTTTCATATCATGAACCATAACTCTTGAATTCATAATTCACATTCAGGAGAGAGTTAAGAGTAGAGTTCAACAAAGCCTTTGAGTTCAATTGTGAATCCTTTGAGATCAACTATGGATTTGAACTAAGTTTTGAGAATGTAAGTATGAGAATGAGAAGAGTCGTATACGTGAGTTCCATATTGATATTTTGACCCTTGAGTCGAGTCGTTCAAGCCCATAACTTCCGCATGAACTCCATCAGTTGAGTACCTTTGAGAGGAGTAGTATCTTCAAGTTCTAAGTCTTGAGTATTGAGTTCCTAATCCCCTGTGAGATTATATTTCTTATCATGGGACTATTACATGTTACCCATGAAGTCCTTGAGTTGAATTGTTCATACCCATAATTCCGCATGAACCCTATAAGTCGAACAATTTTGAGATGAGAAGTATCTTTGAGTCCTTGAGTTGAGTAGTTCATGATCATAATTCCACATGAACCCTCTGAATTGAGCATTCTTTAAATGAGTAGTATCATTGAAGTTCTTGAGTCCTATCTAAGTTTATTGAAAACCTTGCATTGAGTCGTTCACATCCATAATTCGGCATGAACCATATTTTAAGAAGTCTTTTACAAAAGTTTTAACTTTATTTTAAGACTTAAGCTTTAAGTTGAGCATAGAGTAAGAGTAAAGTTCTTTTCTTAAAAGATTATACGGGAACTAAGTATTCCCAAGAGTTAAAATGTTTTCACATTTGAGAAAGAAAGGTAACATCGATTTCCAAGAGAGCCTTTGAGCTAGTTTTTGAGTAATTATCTCGAATCACATAGAGAGTTTTGTTTTTAAAACATATGAGCTGAGTATATTTTGGGAGTAGTATTGAGCACCGATATGGAGATGCGAGTTCATAATAACTCAAGTATCCATAAACCATGTAGCCATCATGGGTAGAAAGGATCATACTTTTTAGATGACTCCTTAGTGATTTTTAGCATAGACTAGTGGATCCACTTAGTTAAGGCGTTCTATATGACAACAAAGTATAGGACAATTCTGGCAGCGTGGGCAAGACGATGTAGCATTACTTAGGCTCATAGTGGTGGTTGTCGGTTAGAGAAACTCCCACAGTATTATATTACTTTATATGTAAATTGAGTTGTTATGGTATTTCTTTAACACATTGAGTTGCTATCTACAGTATTTAAAACTTTCCATATATATTGGATTTTTTTTACTATTGCTCTATCCTTGATTATCATGAGTTGAGTTTTTTGAGTTGAGTTTCACTGTGTTGAGAACCTTATTACTGAGTTGAGTATGTTATCCTTGAGTACTTCTGAGTTCAGTAAGTTTGAGTAGTTTTGAGTTTCCTTAAGTATTCCTTGAGTTGAGTAACTTTGAGAAGAGGTAAGTATGTTTCCCTTTTTTATCAAGTTCAAGCTTATGTTTATACTTTAGATTTCACCTTACATGTTTGTACATTCCATGTACTTAGCCATTTAGCATGCATCCTTTCATGATGCACATTCAGGTATTCAGGATCATTAACAGGAGCTTCGTTGATACCACATGGAGTTCGAGTTATCTATGGTGAGCCTCCTTGATTTCGGAGGATTTCATTTAATTTTCAGTTATATCAGTTGTTAGGATGTCGTGGGTCTTGTCCCGACTTCCATCTTTGTCACTTAGAGGCTTCATAGATAGATAGTAGAGTTTGAGAAGTCTGTTTTATTTATCTTATTAAATGTATTAAAGACTTGATTTGCCTATTGTTGGCTAGTTGAATATTCTATTTTTATTCAAAGTTATTCATTTGAGTTAAAGACTTGTAATTGAGTTCAATGAATTCCATTTAGTTTTAAGCTTTGTATACTTGAATTAGTCTTCCGCTTGTAGTCAGCCAGGATGAGGATTCGCTTGGGACCCAGTAATGGTTCTCGAGTGCCGGCCACATCCAGGGTGTAGGCTCGGGTCGTGACAAACTTGGTATCAGAGCACAGAGTTCAAGTGTCCTAGGGTGTCTATGAAGCCATGTCCCGTAGGATCTTGTTTATAGTTGTGAGGGCCCCACTTTTATAAATTAAGGACTACAGACATTTAAGAAAAGTTTTCCTTTTTTCATACTCATAATCGTGCAATAGAGCTATGTCATAGAGACTTATTCTAACTCGTGTGTTCTCCTATCCCTTCGACTACCAATCATACTACAGGTGGTTGAAAACCAGAGTCAGTTATTTGTCGATTAGTTGTTCTTAGCAAGAGTTTTGAGGAAGTCATGAGACTACAGATTGGCTTGAGAGAAGCCGAGGAGTGAGTTAAGTGTTCAGTTTTAGAGGAATGCACCCATATTCATATGAATCGTGCATTTGAGATAAAAGCGAGTTATACTCTTTTCCCTAAGCCTTATTTCAGCTGAGATCCTTTTTAAGAAGTATGTTTGGAGCTTGGGTAATATTTTCACCCTAAAAGATAGTATGAGTTACGAGATCATGAGCAGTAGTAGTGAAAGAGCCTAGAGTTAGAAGAAAGTATGCAGAGGTTTGGTAATCTTAGAAAGGGAGGTAGTGATGAGGCAAGCTATGTTATTATAGTCATGCACCCAGTAAGTTATTGATGAGAAGTTTTCCCTTATGGGTAGAGTAAGAGTTGATAATCAAGATGAGGTAGAATATATATTTTAACCAGAATAGAGTTGATGCTGATGTGCCATCGTGTTAGATGAGGCTAAATATATTTGTTGAATAGAAGCACAGGGTATTCATGAAGTGATAGATCTAAACTAGGTTTATGATGTCTTTGAGAGGGTCATGATGTTCAGAAAGTTATAGAACTGATTAAGTAATGAGGTATAGTATAGTAGGCGAGCAATCGTATTGATTTCCGGGTTTAGTAATGAACATTATGCTTGAATTTGAGATGAGTGTCATGATCGAAAGAATGGCAACATAAGAGTGATGATGTCAGACTTGAGATTTGATCTGGTAGACTTGACATAGAGTAGGTGAGGAATTGAGACGTTAGCTGCAATAAAAATGAGTGGTACAAGTGAGCGATCCTAACTTTTAGATAAAGGCAGTGAAGTGTGGCTAAGTCACAAGAGTAAACAAGAGAATTAAGAGGTGTACCGAGAGGGTATGTAATTAGAAGAGGTTCACAGAAACACCTTAAAAAGAGGTCATAATACCTGCTTATTGAGAGTTCGATAGTCATGAGATAAACTTCTCCCGAGTGTTAGAGTAAAACAAGATGTAAACCAGTTAGAGATGATGGAATAGGTCCATAGCTTTCAAGTGTCAGCTTTAGACCTAAGGGGGAGATGACAAGATGAGAAATCAAGTCAAGTGTTTGAGAGTAAGATAGTAATGAGTTCCAACAAGTATGAGAGATATCCTTTTGGAGGTCCTTTTATTAATGCAGTGATGTTAGAAAGAAGAGGTTGATATTCTTAACGTGATAGTGATGTTGTGATAATTCCATCTAAAGTTATAAATGAGGAGGATAAGGTTTTACGATGAGAAATAGTTAAATGAGAACCCTTAGTTGGTTCTGAAGGAGTCCATGGAGTTGTTAGAGTACTAAGCTTGAATGTGGCGTTGTTAAACGTTAGGTGGTTCTTGATATGAGCCCAATGTGGTGGTAAAGAGTAATAGTCTTGGGATTAGATTCCCTATAGAGAGGTATAGAACCTGAACCTAAGGATTTGGGTTAAGCTTGAAATAGTAAGAGCATACCATTAGACGCAGACCTTAGTAAGAGTACCCCGTTCCATATCCAATTCAGTCGTCATTCGAGGACGAATGATCCCAAGGGGGAGATATTGTAACACCCCAGAAAAATTTGAGCTAAGACTCGAACCATCCTTCGTAGTGAGTAAGTTTTTCTGAGGAATTTAAAATTTCTTAAGTGTTAAGATCACTAGATGTTGCAACTTGAGTTCCAAAAAGAACTAAATTGGAAATAGCAAAATATGAAATTTTGCAAGTTATGAATTTTGGGTCAAATTCAAACGACTATTAC
The DNA here is from genome assembly GCA_029582245.1 of Solanum etuberosum. NCBI lineage: Eukaryota > Viridiplantae > Streptophyta > Magnoliopsida > Solanales > Solanaceae > Solanum > Solanum etuberosum. The sequence continues at coordinate 28,259 of JAJONR010001304.1, forward strand.
TCTCAGTACAGGATGAGTTAAGTGGGCTACAAGATATCTAATGAAAGTTCTTTGAATTATCTTTCCAACGCCACTGAGTTTGCTAAGTTTCAAGTTCGGATGAGTGATATATGTCCTTTTGAAGTTGAGTTGTCCAGTTAAGGAAAGTTACCAAAAATAGTAAGGGGTATTTTGGTCTTTTCCTTACCAAATCAGATTAAAATCATTTTTAGTAAGGTTTTAAGGGTCTAATAATATTAGGTTCAGTTTTATAATCCTAATATATGCCTAGGGTTTTAGTTGAGAGTTCAAGAAGAGAAAAGAAGAGAAAAGATGAGAAAAGAGGAGAGGATCCAAGCGTTCGTCGAGAGTCTTGCATTTAGTTGCAGATTTTTTCCATGGATTTAATCCCTAAGAGGTATGTAAGATTCCATAGTGTTGGGTTTGTTCACCCAAACGCCAATCATGTATTTTCGGCACAATTTCATTCTTAAAGTTCAATGATTAGAGTTCTTGATGAGATCTTGATAGGTGTTCTTGAAGTTCATTCTAAATCTTGTTTTTTTGGGGTTTTGTTGATTTCTTGAGATTAAATTGAGTGTTTTGAGGGCTGTATTGAGTAGATTGGAGTTTACTTATGTTAAGTAATCGAATCCAAGTGTTGGGGAAGAAACCGTTAGATTCTAGGCGAATTAGGGTGAGAAAACGAGCAAATAAGTTCGTCGGGTTTTCTGGGGTGGGGCCTGGCGCGTCTCGCAAGCCAGTGTGCCCCAAACCCTCCTCTGAAGTTTAGGGGCTGGCGCCCCGTGCCATTCAGTGCGCCAGGGTCGCCTACCCCATCCTGTTTGTCGTCGGTTGCTCCGTTTGAGTTCGTTTAAAGTGCACCTTCAGTCCTTTTCGATTCTAACTACTCTAAGCTACTTCTAAACACCTAGAAATCATTCATAACCTTGAATTAATAATTCAAATTCAAGGTAGAGTTAAGAGTCAAGTTTTGAGAATTCTTTCGAACATTCTAAGAAAGTCCCTTTCAGTTCTTTTGTGGAGTCTTCTACAACTTATAGTAACTTATTTCAAGGCTCGAGCAAGTGAGTATGAGGATGATGAGAATGTAATCATGAGTCTACTTTGTCATCATGAGATCTTTCATATCATGAACCATAACTCTTGAATTCATAATTCACATTCAAGAGAGAGTTAAGAGTAGAGTTCAAGAAAGCCTTTGAGTTCAATTGTGAATCCTTTGAGATCAACTATTGATTTGAACTAAGTTTTAAGAAAGTAAGTATGAGAATGAGAAGAGTCGTATACGCGAGTTCCATATTGATATTTTGACCCTTGAGTCTAGTCGTTCATGCCCATAACTTCCGCATGAACTCCTTCAGTCGAGTACCTTTGAGAGGAGTAGTATCTTCAAGTTCTAAGTCTTGAGTATTGAGTTCCTAATCCCCTGTGAGATTATATTTCTAATCATGGGACTATTACATATTACCCATGAAGTCCTTGAGTTGAATTGTTCATATCCATAATTCCGCATGAACCCTATAAGTCGAACAATCTTTAGATGAGAAGTATCTTTGAGTCCTTGAGTTTAGTAGTTCATGCTCATAATTCCACATGAACCCTTTGAGTTGAGCATTCTTGAAATGAGTAGTATCATTGAACTTGCATTGAGTCGTTCACGTCCATAATTCAGCATGAACCATATTTTAAGAAGTCTTTTACAAACGTTTTAACTTTGTTTTAAGACTTAAGCTTTGAGTTGAGTAAAGAGTAATAGTAAAGTTCTTTTCTTCAAAGATTATACAGGAAGTAAGTATTCCCAAGAGATAAAATGTTTTTTCATTTGAACAAGAAATGAAACATCGATTTCCAAGAGAGCCTTTGAGCTAGTTTTTGAGTAATTATCTCAAATCACAGAAAGAGTTTTGTTTTTAAAACATATGAGCTGAGTATATATGGGAAGTATTATTGAGCACCGATATGGGGATGCGAGTTCATAATAACTCAAGTCTCCATAAACTATGTAGCCATCATGGGTAGAAAGGATCATACTTTTTAGATGACTCCTTAGTGCGTTTTAGCATAGACTAGTGGATCCACTTAGTTATGGCATTCTATATGACGGCAAAGTATAGGACATTTCTGGCAGCGTGGGCAAGATGTTGTATTATCACTTAGGCTCATAGTGCTGGTTGTCGGTTAGAGAAACTCCCACAGTATTATATTACTTTATATGTAAATTGAGTTGTTATGGTATTTCTTTAATACATTGAGTTGCTATCTACAGTATTCATAGCTTTCTATGTATATTGCATTTTTTTACTATTTCTTTATCCTTAAGTATCATGAGTCGAGTCTTTCGAGTTGAGTATCTTGAGTTGAGTTTCACTGAGTTGAAAACCTTATTACTGAGTTGAGTATCTTATCCTTGAGTACTTCTGAGTTGAGTAAGTTTGAGTAGTTTTGAGTATCCTTCAGTATTCCTTGAGTTGAGTAAGTTTGAGATGAGGTAAGTATGTTTCCCTTTTTTATCAAGTTCAAGCTTATATTTATACTTTAGAATTCCCCTTACTTGCTCGTACATTCCATGTACTTAGCCATTTGGCATGCATCCTTTCATGATGCACATTCAGCTATTCAGGATCATCAACAGGAGCTTCGTTGATACCATATGGAGTTCGAGTTAGCTATGGTAAGCCTCCTTGATTCCGGAGGATTTCATTTACTTTTTAGTTATATCAGTTGTTAGGATGTCGTGGGTCTTATCCCGACTTCCATCATTGTCAGTTAGAGATTTTATAGATAGATAGTAGAGTTTGAGAAGTCTGTTTTATTTATCTTATTAGATGTATTAAAGACTTGAGTTGCCTATTGTTGGCTAGTTGAATATTCTATTTTTATTCAAAGTTATTCATTTGAGTTAAAGACTTGTAATTGAGTTCAATGAATTCTATTTAGTTTTAAGCTTTGTATGCTTGAGTTAGTCTTCCGCTTGTAGTCAGCCAGGATGAGGGTTCGCTTTGGAGCCAACAAGGGTTCTCGAGTGCCGGCCACGTCCAGGGTGTAGGCTCGGGTCGTGAAAGTAAGATTCACTAACTTATTTTTTAACAGAATAAAGGATAGAAACAGAGTTGGAAACTCATCCATACAGCACTTTGGGTGGTTTTCAATTGATGAAATTGAGTTCGGTTAGAGGAAATTTTCCATCATTTTTTCTTCTTGCTTACCCATAAATCTTTTTTTGTGGTACATTTTGGAATGTAAGAACATTCCCACGCCATATATTAGCTATGGGTTACGGAGTATCTTCTTGACCTCCATTGTTGAAGCTCTGTAAAGAGAGCTAGAGGTATATTTGTTCCCTATCCTCCCATATTTTTCTTGTCTGATTTATGACTGATTTTATTTTATATTTCTCATTGTAGTGTGATTGTTGAATGTATTGTTGATTTGTGGATTTTCACAGATCTCTTTTCTTGGCTTTCAGCCCTACAATCTTCATTTTTCAATTTCAGCTATGTAAAAAGGTTATTGAGTTTTGCGACTATAAATCCATTCCAAGGTCGCATGTTTGGTTCGCCGAAGCTGTTGGATCAACGGTGAGGGAGAGATGGGTGAGTGGTGGTCAGGTTTCATGGTGGATTAAAGGTCACTACCCCACTGATTTCGCTGGAGAGAGGGAGTTACATTCGATAGCAGTTAGAGATGGTTTCGTATCTGGAGCTTCGCCGGAGAAGATGGAGTCGCTGCAGTTTTTTTGTATAACTGGTTCTTGGACTAGAGAAGAAAAGAAAAATTAGATTTATTTCGGTGCGGGTATAAAATTATTTGGGTGGGTTTTTTATTATTCAGGTCAATTTTTTAATTGGAGATAAAAATTAAATAAATTTTGGATAGGTTGTTAAGATCGTGACATGTGTCCCTCCGTTAGTCCAAAGGGTATACACGTTCCAAAAATTAGACGGTAGGGTCATTCGAGTTCTAAAAGTATAACGGAGGGTATTTAGATACCATTTACGATAGTTCAGGGATATATTTATCCTTTTTCCCAATAATATTAGCAATATAGTATTTGGTTTGTAGAAGGCCAATGGTTCTCTTGGAACAACTAATGGTTTTGAGTGGCATCCATGTCTAGGAAACATACTTAAGATGTGACACCTTTCCTTTTCTCATAACCTAAAAATGCTCAAAGTTTAAGACAAATAAATATATGAGTATTTAATCATCCACTTTTTAAAAAAGGGTATTGAACATTCAAAGCCACCTAATTATACTCTGTATTAAGGTCTGATCATTTACTCAAAGGTTATTTCATCATACAAATGGTATTCATGATCACATCAATCCTATTCACAGAGTTCTCAACCTCAATCAATCTTTCTTGATCAATTTATATGCTTAAATGACTCATTTATATGGGGTTTCTTGACTTCGCAACATTATACACAATTGTAATAATCGAAGTTTCATCCTAAGAAGTATAATTAAACAACTTAGAATCAAAATACATCTTAGTTACAAAAACCAACATGCTTCACCACAAATTTCATGAATTATAGGGTTCTAACCCATAATTCTTCATTAATATCACTCCCTTCAATTCTAGAATGTAATCAAATTGTAACTGAAAGGATTAACAAAAAAGACTTAACTCTAGAGAGGAAATAGCTATAGAACTTAAAAGTCGCCTATGAACTTGTTTGATTTGAATATTTTAAGTTACGAGAAAAGGGTAGGGAGAAAAACCGACTTAAACGCATTCTGCATCGGATAATTTACTGCACCAGACCTATTGTAGAAAACCATGCTTCATTATGGTGAACTTCTGCACCTGGTCTACTTTCGCTATGGCGAACCCCGACTTACTGTAGTGTAGCCATATCGCTACAGTGATGAGCCCTTAAACAGTAGTTCAGGAAAAGATAGAGTATACCCATTAAAAACAAACTCATCACAAAAAATCAAGATATATTAGTTTATTTTGTTTGGAATAATGTTGGAAAAATGAAGTCGTAGGATAAATATTGTTGATTTTGTCCGCTATAGAGAAAATCATTCAACCTCAAATGATCCGGACGATAGAGAATCTATTCATAAGCAGGTTATTGATAAATAAGAAATGAAGTTCATTTAGTTTGCATATTTTTCACATGATACAATTCTTTTTGATACACCATAGAGTTTCTTCCTAAGTGGAATCTAGAAAATTTTACCTGGGAGATTCAGAGCACTCACAATTGGGGTTGTAAATTGTATAAGTACTAAATTTGTAACATAAATTCTTTTGTATACTCATCAATCTTTTACTAGTTCAAAGTGGATAATTTAACTGCAAATTCAAATATTTATGTTGATTTTATTTTTCCTTTTCCTTCGGTCTTCTATAATTTCTTCTCATCTCTTTCCCTTTTTGAGTGACTCGAATTATTTTTATAATGATCTTGACTATTATTTCAGTAATTTAATCATCAATCAAATATTGTTCATTTAACTCATAAATTTATCGATGATATATTAACATTCTAAAATAAGTGCTTCATGATATTGCCCAAAATCTTACGTCCATTTTTTAAGCATAAAAACCGTTGGATATTTGTACAAGCAGTTGCAATTGATTTTTCTTTATCAATATGCTATATAAGCTATAGACATTGACTCTAAAAAATTGAGCATGTTGGAACATATTACATGCAATAATTTCTTCATGATAACTTCTATAAGTTAGCTTGAAAATCAATATCGTAATTGAAAGCCACAGTTAATAAGTTAACGGTCCCTGCTATGCCATACTAATTAACCAGTTTTGAAAAAGGGATATATTATAGAAGAAGTAAAAATTATATTTTACTGGTCTTCTTAATAGAATGAAGAAAATATTCTGCTTTTGATTTCTTTTAATCTCCCCTTGATTGTCCCTATTAACTGTCCTTTATCGCTGAAATCATTTGGCTTTCCTTCTTGAATTGAAAGGGTGGAGATAAAAGAGCTAAGGGGGCAGTAGAGAAGATTATCCCTTTTAAGAAAAATAAAAACTTTCCCACACAAGTTGTGATAGAGTAATTAGTGGGGAATATAGCAGAATATCATAGTTTCACAGTTCTGGATTTCTTAGCTTTGAACATATTCTGTGAAAGCATCAACAAGTTAGTATTATATTGTTTAGTCATAATGTAAGATTTGTGATCTTGAGTAACACTTTTTTTGGACATATTTTATCAATATTTTCATTATTTCTCAATTTATTCTTTGTGTATGTCGTTCATCTATTATTTTTATTGTAATTTTTATCTGATAAGAAGAGAAAAAACTGTCAACTTTATGAAATATAAGTGTCAATGATCAAGCAAATTAATTAGTACTAAATTCTGATATTTCACCTTACTATTTTTCCCCTTTTCATTATTTGTTTAATTTCCATTTTTCTTAATTATGTTCATGTATATCAAGTATATATAGAACTTTGAAAAACAATTTATCTATCAAACAATATTAACTTCATGGTAAAGAGGAATATTAATTAGTGAGTACAAGGTAGATTTCATTATAATTCTATTTTTATTTATTTATGTTTGAATATTTTTCAAAATTTAAGCAAGTCATCCTATTTTTGAATGCTTGGTGCCAAGATAAATCTATGTATGTTGTGGTTTATTTGACGGTCTTGCATAAATATATATATATATTTCTTCTTCACGCCTTTGCTAATTTTACTAGAGGCATTTGCATGCACTTATTGATTTATCAATCTGTAATTTATCGATAGATTCATAACCATTAGGGAATATTAATCTTAATTAGCTTTACAGATTTATTGTTTAATGGCAAATGAACCATCTATTTTTTTTTTCATCTTAATAAAGAAAATATATATAGTAAAATTAGTATTCTTTATTTAACATTCCTATTTTATAAATCAACTTCTTGAATATATAGAATATTTATAACTTGATAAAGACAAACATGAAACACATGTTTCTAGAAAATAGTATATAGTTGTGTGTATAAATATGTAAATCTAATCTATGTTACATACCTGATGAAACAAATGGCCACATTGATTTGTGATGGACCTTCCAGTGTTAACAAAAATCATATCTAAGCATATGGTGCACTGAGAAGCATCTAATGAAGCAATTATCATTTACAGAATTAGAAGATCATGCTAGTCATTCAAAAATCAATGAAACAAATGGGGAGCTTTGCATAAAAAAATTATAAATCATAGAAGAAGTGAAGAATAATGTAAGATAATACTGTAATTTTCAATGGTATATGTAATATTACACTTATAAAATATTAGTTTAGGAGACTTAAAAATTTCTCCTTAGAAGAAGTAGATGTACAATAACCATGAGCCGTGTTATCTGATATTGAAAATTCCCACAAAGTTGTCTGGATTCCCTTTTCCCACAACCTTGATATCTCTTCTTATGTAATTCTAGCCGTCTCTATATCATAGATGAAACCTTTATTAATCATAATGGTGTTTATATGGGCTAGATCTAGGGTTTAACATGGAGAAATATTTAATGGGCTTGTGGGTCAGCATATACCCCTTATGGTTGGACTTGATCCAATATCTCAATAAATAGATATGAAAATGGTCTATAAGTTACGAATGCATATAGGACTAAGAATAGAAAAATAAAAAGTTTCAGATTGTGGTAATATGTTGATTTTAAAAAATATATATGTTTGCACTCCCAAAAGAGAAAAATGTTAATGGACCTACCAAAATTATGAACCGGTGATAAATTCTTATCGTCTGAATAAATGAGGACAAAATTTGTGTTACTTATGAATAATTTTTTGTCGTTATATCTTGTCAATGACTAAAATTAAAAAAAAATGTATATAAGAATAGGAAATTATGTTCAAGTTTGCCCGTGTAGTATTCAAAATATATATTGTATAATCTTGTTCTCTGTTAAAGTATTTTTCATTCATATCCTGACTATTGGTAAATCATCTCATATTCATTCCTTTTTTGTTTTTTTTTAAAAAGAAAATATTATATATACGTATGGATCATTAAAAAATAATGTACCATTATCATACAAAATTGTTCCACAGGATAGTTACCATTATTTCAAATGACTCATACAAAATAATATCCTAATATATCTATTTCAAGTGTTTTTCAAACAAACAAAGAAGGTATAGTCTTATAGATAAATGTTTTTGAACACACAACCAAAGATAACACTTGATCTTATTAAGGTGTGAAACTTTCAAATTTTCGTAAAAATATTGTTGAGTAGGAGTGATTTAAGTCTAATACGTGTACGAGTTTTTTGATTTTTTTTAAAAAAAATTATATGCTGCTCAAATTGGATAGTGTATTGTAATTACTAGAGCTTCAACACGAAATTGGTGGACGGATAGTACGTGTTTTAAAAGACAATCAAATATACTCCTCTAATTTGGACTATATATAGTTATAAATTATTGTAAAGTCAGATATTCTTTAGGGATCAAGACAAAGACGAAACTGTTTTCTTATCTTCGCAAGCACTTAGGTTCTCCTTGGTGATTCTTTCTACTCTTCGAAAACTCAAGATTGTCTTCTTCTTTTTTCATTTCTTTTCTTGCTAATTATCTCTTTTTATTCTTGACTAGGTAGATTTTTTAAACTGAATGAGATAATCTACTTTAGTGTAATTATATTACTATTTTCTTAACCTTTGCTTTATTTCTTCAAATTTCGATAGAAATTCTAGTAAGTGTAGCAAAATTATTTTGTTTGATTGTAGGCTCTTTGGCGTTAAGAAATAGTCAAGTTGAGATGTCAAACTATTATTTTTTCTTATCATGTTGGACTTGTATATTTATACAAAACTTGTATAGTTTCTGCTTGTGCTTTATATTTTGTGAGTAGTAATTGACTGCAAACTGGAAGAAAGGGTCGAACTTATGCTTCCTCAACTTTGTAAATTTTGATGATCTAAAGGTCACCCCATCAGATGGCGATAATTTTTTTTTAAAAAGTTCGATCAAACACTGCAAGGATTCGAACTGAAAATAGAATAATATGAATGAATAAGTAAATTAATGATTCTACAAATCTCAAAGACTAAACAGTAAAATATTAATCCAATAATTCGAAAAAAATGTAGAGCAACCATTCACAAATGTCACATTTCATAGACATTTTATACCAACATTTTTCATCAATGCATCCATCTTGAAGATGCACGATAACAGATACATTGGCAAGGCGGTGGGGTACGCTCATCACCAACTGAAGTACTTAAGGTTACCAAAGTGAGCTCCCAATATGGTAAAACATTTCTATGAAATTTGTCGTAGAAAGTGGATATTTCATGACATACGAGACTCGAAATTTTTTTTGGACCAGAAGAGCACATCTGCATGAATGTGATCAACCATCTTGAAAGTAATAACAAGAAGAGGACATGCAATTTTTGCCCCAATCTGTTTTCAATTGCAAAGTACTCAAATTAACATATGGCTCATGAGATAAATTATATATACTTCAAAGAACATAGGTTAAAGGGTTTAATGAGTCATGAATAAGCTTACTCATTTTTTTGGAGAATATGGATTTCATGCACAAAATGTTTGAGAGAAAATGGCGCGGACATTGTTGATTTAGAGAGTAGTCTGAAGAATATTTGGAGGTGCACCATTCCGTGGAAAATTATTAATGTCCATCTAATTAATTACCGTCCAGGTCCTTTTTATGTAAATGCCTTCCTTTCTTCATTTATAGTGTTCCTATAGCAACCCAAGTCATTTATGACTTATTCAGACTGATAGCTCGGTTACCTGGTCGTTCATTTGATTTTTATAAAAGTTTTGTGTTTTGGAGCTTTTAAAGCTTGAGTGGTTGATTTCAGTCAAAATTATAGGAAGACAGCGTCAAAATACAATTCTAACGGTTTCTTCAGCTCCACAAGTGTCATTTTGGGCTAGTGGCTGGCATGATTCACTCGGATCTGGAGTCTTCCGCGTGAGTTTGTGCCATTAGGCGTTTTAGCTTTTAAGCTTTGACCAAAGTTTGACCTCGGTCAACATTCTTGGTAAACATGCTTGGTTGAGAATTTGTTAACATGGTTGGCTCTGGAATGTTGAGATTGGTTTAAACGACCCTTTGCATGGATTCTGAGGCTCCTAGGCTATATCTAAGCCGATTTGTGGATTTTGGTTAAAACTGGAGTTTGGGTGTGGGACTGAAGCTTTGTATAGATGACCTCAGATAGATGTTTTGACTGCTACAATGAGTATGAAATGCTGAATTTGGTGGGGTAGAATATCTCGTTTGTATGCACGGGGTTTAGAATTAATTTGGAGCACCCCGACAGAGGATTCAGACTTGTAAAAAACCAGTTAATATGAATCAGCTGGTGCAGGGTGAAATTACCCTTCGCATTCACGGGACCCTTGGCCACGATCTTGAAGGGCAGGTTCTTTGTGCTTTACGATCACGAGGCCTTGGCCGTGATCACAAAGGTGTGGCTTCCTTGGTCATCACAATTGTGTGGCCTCTGGTTGGGATCGTGGTGAAATGCTAACCCATGTTGACCATCCTTGGTCATCACAATTGCAAGGTATGACCTCTGCGATCGTGAAGGTCAATTTGTTATGGGTCCATATTTTCACTCCTTTTCCCGTGATCACGATAAAGGTATTGGTCTGGTCTTCTAAATAAAGACCAGACCCGATCACCTTTTAATGCATTTTTTGTTTTGGAAATTATAGGATTTCTAGAGGTCCAGTTAAAGTGATTCAAAGCTCGGTGTGTTTAGAATCATTGGGGTTATGTGAGTGATCAGTTTGGGAGTGTGGAGGAGTGTTCATTTCATATAAACTCCCGTTGTTTTAGGCGGCATTGTCCTCTTTCTTGTTCCTTAGTTGTGAAAATATTGCATTCTTTTTGTTTAAGCTGTTGTGAGCCTCGAATTGTGTTGCATTTTAGGAAAAAAAGTTTGGGGAGGCAAGTACATCTTATGACGGAGTGAATTCTAAAATTTCTGGCGCAGGTCCCACATTTCCTTTTTTGACTCCAATTTGGATCCGTCTCCATTTTATGAGAATTTAATGTCTAAACAAAATATTAATGTTGTGATTCAATGATTGATAGTGTAGAACCATTCGGAGGTCGTTCAGAAGGGAAAAGCTCAGGAGACGTGATTTAGAGCGTGCATAGTTAGCCTTAAGGTACACTACGACTTCTCATTCCTTAGATTGAGCTTGATTTTTTGAAACCATGTTGATTTGTGTTAATTTGGGGTAAGTACCTAGTGGAGCATGCTAGATTAGAACAATTTGAGAGACTTTCACAAAATACTTGAACAAAATATAGTTCATATGTGGGATATTTATTGTTAATCGACATGGAATCTGGCATGACCCTCACATCAAAAAAGGGAATCTACTTACCAAGGTAGAACTCCATCACACTCCTTTGCTAAAGTTGATCCACTAGCTTAGGTCATTTAAGATAATTCTACCGGGGCACGTAGTTTGGAACAAGGGAATTGCTACTAAAGACCAAACCTCTACTAGTAGTAAGACCTCCATTCTGAAGTCCTCTCGGTGCTAAGTAAATCTCAACTGAAAATACATAATCCTATACATATCAAAATACTTAGAAGGGCACAATAAAGACTACTAATCCAATCATAAGTTCATATTAGAGTAACTCCTTTTAAACCATGATTTCATAAAACTTTCATAGTCGACACACATTTCTAAGCATCTAAATAATGATTCCATTCAATTGTGAGAAAACATTTCACAAATTATTGACACTTTATCTTAAAAACATCCTTTAGTTCTTAATGATTCTTTTAATAAAACATGCATAAATCCTTAATCAAATTCTTGATCATAGTTCATAGTTTCATAAGCATTGTTCATAATTAAAGTTCATAAAATAGGCTTCCATGGGAATTCCTGCTAACCGCTGGTCCAAACCATAGGATCTTCCAACAATTTTTACTTAAGGGTATTTTGGTCTTTTCCTACCCATGGGTTCTATATATTATAATTCAATTGCTTATATTTAATCTTATTATGGATGATTTAATTTTATTACATGAATTTCAGTTGATTTCATATGGACCCATTTCCATTGGTTGAACCAAATTTGAGCAACACCCTTAAGTTGATAAGCGGCCAACTCCGCCTTTTCAACCGGCGTCACTCCCAAGATCATCAACACCTTATAAACTTCATGAATGAACTCTTGAGGATCTTCCTCAATGTAATACCCCGTATCTGAAATAGGGAAAAGAAGCCAATTCCCAGAAGTTGCAGGTGCAACCCACGCCGGCCACCCATGGCCCGTTGAAGGGACCACAGACCGTAGGTGTGGTCCGTTTTTTACCTTCCTAGAAGTGTTCTAAGGGCCAAGAACCACGGTCTCACCAATGGACCGTTGGTAAGACCACGGTCCATGGTCTGAAACCCCAAAATCACCCTTTCTGACCACCAATGACGGTCCACTAGGACGGACCGTGGGTAAGACCACGGCCCGTCGACTGGGTCTGTCGGTGGCTAGCTGTCAGTTATTGGTAGGGGTAGTTGGGTATTTTCCTAATTAATTAGTTCCCATACTACATCATTTTACCCTTCACTAAGACCCCTATATAAGCTTTTTCAACCCCCAAATTAACCCATTCACTTCAGTCTTCTAAATTCACAAAAGATAATCAAATCTCCTCTCCCAATGTTTCTCTCTCTAGAAACTTCAAGAAGAAGAAGATTCAACCTAGGGTTTCAAGTCAAGGTCTCAATTCCTCCATTGAAGGCTAGCTTTTGGATTCAAGGTATGATAATTTTTCATCCATGGATTCCTTTCATTCATGGAGTTCCCAAATTCCTCTATTCCAAAAGGTAGAATTCCCCAATTGAGTTAGGGTTTTCTTCAATTATCATGGGTTCCTTGCATTATTGATTTAAATGATTTAATTATGATCTCTTATGCATGAATTGATTAAATTTGATGATTTTATGATGATCTCCCCATGAACCCATGTAATCCTATGTTTTCAAGTTATGAATTGTATGATGTGAGATTTTGATCTTCAAGGAACAGTTTTATGAAATTGAGTATGTATTGCAAGCTTTACATGTGTTTATCATGAAATCCATATCTAACCCATGTTTTCTAAGAGTTGATGATTGAAAGTGGGTTTTGAGCCTCAAGAGGTAAATTATGGACTTATGCATTGTTTTATAAAATCCATGCAAATGTTTTAAAGGTGCTTTGAGAGTAAAGTACCAATGATGATGGTGTGTTGTGAAAGGACATTCTCACTAAAAACATACTAGCATGATGTGAAAGGTTTTATCAAATAGAAAGGATTCTTAGGTTGAAAGGCTTTCTCACCTAATTGAATCAATGAGTAAGAGCTATCCTAATGAACTAGCGTGGGTTGGTTGTCCAAGGGCACCTTTCCATGATTAATGAAGTTAAGTAAGAAATGACTATTCCGTGGGATTTATGCTTAGCACCGGGTGGATATTGATGATGAGATGGTAGCTCTCCCGTTAGTAGAGGCTGGATCTCTAGAAGCAATCTCATGAGATAGAAGCTCCCCCGTTAGTAGAGGCCGGATTTCTAGTAGCAATCTCTTTATCCCTTAACTATGTAACCCCATAGGTTGATTAGCTAGTGGATCCACTTAAGATAGAAGTTCATTGTTCTACCTTGGCATGTAGGAAAACATCTTTTCGGTGTGGAAGACAATGGGGGATCATGTTATAGCTCACATGGTCTCTATGTCGGTTAAGGTTAATTCCCCACAAGTAATAATGAACTAAGATTACTTCAAGAAGTATCTCAAATGAGTTCAAAGGTTTTAAAGATGAAGTTAGCTTGCATTGATCATGATTTATGACTTATGTTTTCTAACTCTCTTATATCATGTTTTATCTTGGTCAATTGCATGTCATGAAATGAAATGTCCCTTTTAGTATGATTTAAATATTTTATGCATGACTATCATACTTGGTACATTGTTTTGTATACATTGTTTTGTACTAACACATACTGTTTCCTACATTTCCCCAAATGTAGGGTCTGACAGTCAAGGTACTTAGTTTCGTGGCTAGAGGTTGCTTTGACATATTCCGAGCTTTTGGTGAGTCCTCATTCTTCGAGGACGGATTTTTATTGTTCACCTTCTTTCATGTATTTTCTCTTTTGAACATGATGTATGGGCTAGGCCCAATTTCATTCTATTGTACTAGATGGCTATAATGAGACAAGTGTTTTAGACTTCCGCTTTTCGTTTATAAAATGTTTTGGACTTGGACTATTGTATTACTCTTATTGTTCTATTTATTATGTTATGAGAGCTAAGAGGCTTGTATGGAGTCCTTCAGGGTTCTATACACCATGTTACATCTAGGGGTACCCCTTGAGTCGTGAAAAACTTGGTATCAGAGCACAAGGTTTTGAATGATCCTAGGATGTTTCATGAGTGTGAAGCGCGCCACATTTATAAATGAGAGGCTACAAGATGATTACAAAACTCTACTTCTTTCATTACTCTTAAGTCGTGCGATAGAGTTTAACTCCATAAGGTCTCTCTCCTAATACTTATCCTATGTTCTTCAGGATATGGCTTCGTGAATAGCTTATACTTGAAGGAATGCGAGGGAGAATGCAGAACAAGAAGCTCCTCAAGTTCCGGTCGATCCTTTGGTCGAGAAAGTGTCAAATGCAGATTTTAGGGCTGCTTTTCAAGTGTTGGCTCAAGCCAATAGGGAGGTAGTGGTTCCGGTGAACCCATATGTGGGTACGGAGGCTTCAAGAGTAAGGGACTTTACAACGATGAATCCTCCGGAGTTTCATGGTTCTAAAGTATAGAAAGATCCTCAAGAGTTTATCGATGAGGTCTATAAGGTTTTGATGATCATGGAAGTTATGCCGGTGGAAAAGGCGGAGTTGGCCACTTACCAATTGAAAGGTGTGACTCAAATATGGTATAACCAATGGAAAGAAGTTAGACCGGAAGATGCGGGTCCTCTTGATTGGGAGATGTTTAAGGCCACTTTTCCTGATAGGTTCTTTCCCCTTGAGATGAGGGAAGCCAAGGTGCTTGAGTTCATTTACCTTCAACAAGGAAGTATGAGTGTCAGGGAATATGCTCTAAAGTTCACTCAATTGTCTAAGTATGCTCCATCAATGGTTGCTGATTCAAGGGATAAGATGAGTAAGTTTGTTTTGGGAGTGTCCTAAATGGTGGTTAAAGAGTACCGAACCGCTATGCTTATTAATGACATGGACATCTCTAGTCGCATGGTACATGCACAACAAATTGAGTAGGAGAAACTCAAGAAAGGTCTAGAGAGATAAAAAGGGCTAAGACCGGTGATGGTAATTTCTCTAACACAAGGTCCGATGGACAAGGTCGTCCTAGATTCCGGCAAAGGTTTTCCAGTCAAGGTTCCTCCAATGCTCCTCCTAAGTTCAACCAAGATAGGGTGTCTAACCCTAAGCCTCAAGGAGAAAATGGTAGTGGATCTTCATTGCCTAGGTCTAATTGTGCTAAGTGTGGATGGAAGCACGAGGGTAAGTGCCTATCCAGCACGAATGGTTTCTTCGGTTGTGGTAAAAGTGGTCACCAAATTAGGGATTGCCCGATGCTTATGGCTAAAAGAACAGAGGGTAAGAAAGCTCCTACTAGTGGTGCGGGTTCCAATACTCCTAAGCAAAACCGCTTGAGGTAAGTTGAGGGTGCTACTTGGGAGGCCAAGGCCGATATGATGGCCCAATATCCGCATCTCTTTCCTTATACTCGTATTCTAGCTTGAGGTAATGAGTTCCTCTTGATTTGTCCTTGTTTTGGGAGTTGTGTTTTTATGTGTTTCCATGATTTCCTTGTGATGCATGTTCATGAAAACTTATGTTTTGAAAGAAAATGAGTTTACATGATTTATTTTCCTCATGTTGTTTTCAGTATGAGTTACCTATAGAGTTCATGAAATGAATTGATGAACATGCTTTAGCTATGCATTTTTAGATCAAATTGCATATGAGCTCCATGAGATTGTGTTGAGCATTATTTTAGCTTGGAGAAGGTAGTTCCTCGTTGAACATGAGTAATTTTCAAAAAATTCATGCATATTGGGTTGCTAGATGTAGTTCATACTTCCTTATGATGCATTTGAGTATGATTAGCTTTGAGTTGATGTCTCCTCATTGTTTATGTGCATTTCATGCATGATGGGCTGATAGAGTTAGTTTCACCCCTCTTATGATGTTTTGAGAACGTCCTAGCTTTGAATCGATAGTTCCTCCTTGGTTGTATGCATTGCATTTTAGGTTGGGTTGTTAGTCCTCTCCTACTCTATTAGAACCAGTTTGAATCTCATTCGAGGATGAATGGCCACAAGGGGGAGATATTGTAACACCCGTATCTGAAATAGGGAAATGAAGCCAATTCCCATAAGTTGCAGGTACAACCCACGCCAGCCACCTACGGCCCGTGGAAGGGACCACGGACCGTAGGTGTGGTCCGTGGTTGGCCTGGCTACCAGTGGTCTAAGTACCAAGAACCACGTCTTGACCAACGGACCGTTGGTCAGACCACAGTTCGTGGTTCGAAGACCCAAAATCACCCTATCTGACCACCAATGACGGTCCACAAGGACGGACAATGGGTTAGACCACGGCCCATCGACTGGAGTCTGTCGGTGGCCAGCTATCAGTTATTGTTAGGGGTAGTTGGGTCTTTTTCTAATTAATTAGTTCCTATACTTCATCCTTTTACCCTTCACTAAGACCCCTATATAAGATTTTTCAACCCTCAAATTAACCGATTCACTTCATTCTTCCAAATTCACAAAAGAAAACCAAATCTCCACTCCAAATATTTCTCTCTTTAAAAACTTAAAGAAGAAGAAGAAGATTCAACCTAGGGTTTCAAGTCAAGGTCTCAATTCCTCCATTGAAGGCTTGCTTTTGGATTCAAGGTATGATAGTTTTCATCCATGGATTCCTTTCATTCATGGAGTTCCCAATTTCCCCTATTTCAAAAGGTAGAATTCCCCAATTATCATGGGTTCCTTGCATTATTAGTTTAAATGATTTAATTATGATCACTTATGCATGAATTGATGAAATTTGATGATTTTATGATGATTTCCCCATGAATCCATGTAATCCCCATGTTTTCAAGTTATGAATCGTATGATGTGGATTTTGATCTACAAGGAAGAGTTTTATGAAATTGAGCATGTATTGCAAGCTTTACATGTGTTTATCATCAAATCCTAACCCATATTTCCTAAGAGCTGATGATTGAAAGTGGATTTTGAGCCTCAAGAGGTAAATTATGGACTTATGCATTGTTTTATGAAGTCCATGCAAATGTTTTAAAGGTGCGTTGAGAGAAAAGTACCAATGATGATGTTGTGTTGTGAAAGGAAATTCTCACTAAACACATATCAGCATGATGTGAAAGGTTTTCTCACATAGAAAGGATTTTTAGGTTGAAAGGCTTTCTCACCTAATTGAATCAAAGAGTAAGAGCTATCCTAATGAACTACCTTTTATTGGTTGTCCAAGGGAACCTTTCCATGATTAATGAAGTCAAGTAAGAAACGACTATTCTGTGGGATTTATGCTTAGCACCGAGTGGATATTGATGATGAGATGGTAGCTCTCCCATTAGTAGAGGCCGGGTTTCTAGAAGCAATCTTATGAGATGGAAGCTAACCCGTTAGTAGAGGCCGGGTTTTTAGTAGCAATCTCCTTATCCCTTAACTATGTTCCCAATAGGTATATTAGCTAGTGGATCCACTTAAGCTAGAAGTTCATGGTGCTACCTTTGCTAGTAGGAAAACTCATTTTCGGTGTGGCAGACACCGGGGGATCATGTTATAGTTCAAATGGTCTCTATGTAGGTTAAGGCTAATTCCCCACAAGTAATAATAAACTAAGATTACTTTAAGAAGTATCGCATATGATTTCAAAGGTTTTAAAGATGAAGTTAGCTTGCATTGACCATGATTTGTGACTTATGTTTTCTAACTCTTTTATATCATGTTTTAGCTTGGTAAATTGCATGTCATGAAATGAAATGTCCCTTTTAAAATGATTTAAATATTTTATTCATTGATATCATACTTGGTACATTATTTTTTACTGACGCATATTCTTGCCTACATTTCCCCAAATGTAGGGTCCGACAGTCAGGGTACTTAGTTACGTGGCTAGAGGTTGCTTTGAGATATTCCGAGGTTTCGGTGAGTCCTCATGCTTCGAGGACGGAGTTTTATTGGTCACTTTCTTTCATGTATTTTCTCTTTTGAACATGATGTATTGGCTAGGCGACATTTCATTCTATTGTACTAGATGGGTATGCTGAGACAAGTGTTTTAGACTTTCGCTTTTCGTTTATAAAATGTTTTAGACTTGGACTATTGTTTTAATCTTATTGTTCTATTTCTTATGTTATGAGAGCTAAGTGGCTTGTATGGAGTCCTTCGGGGTTCTATACGCCATCTTACATCTAGGGGTACCCCTGGGTCGTGACATTCAACCTTAGAATCATGAAACTCCGGGGGATTCATTCTAGTGAAGTTCCTCACTCTAGATGCCACCGTACCCACATTTGGGTTCACGGGAACCACAGCCTCCCTATTGGCTTGAGCCGTCACGGCTTGATCCAACACTTGAAATGAAGTCTTAAACTCTGCATTATTCACTTGCTCGGCCAAAGGATCGACCGTAGCTTCAGGAGCTTGAGGAGGAACTTCTTGTTAAACATCCTCCCTCACATTCCTTCTAGCATAAGCTCTTCGAGTAGCCATATCATGTAGAGCATCGGATAATGATTAGGAGAGAGACTTTATAGAGTTAAACTTTATCGCACAAATTTATAGTAATGAAAGAAGTGGAGTTTCCTAAACATCTTGTAGCCTCTCATTCATAAATGTTGCGTGCTTCACACTTATGAACAAGACTCTACTCGACGTGGCTTATGAGACATCCTAGGACCTTTTGAAACCTTGTGCTCTGATTATCAAGTTTTTCATGACCTAAGGTAACCCTAGGCATAACATGGCGTATAATACCCCGAGAGGCCCCATTCAAGCCACTTAGCATTCATAAATAAGAAATAGAACAAAAGAGATAAAGAACAACATTTCAAGTCCTAAAAGTTTTATAAAGGTAAAGTGAAAGTCTAAACACTTGTCTCATTAGCTATCTAGTACATATGAATGAATTTGGGAGTAGCCTATACATCATGTCCAAAAGTGAAAGTATGAAATAAAATAGAAAATGATGAAAATCCATCCTCGAAGCATGAGGACTCACCAAATCTCAGAATCTCTCAAATCAACCTCTAGCCACGAAACTGAGAACCCTGACTGTCAGACCCTACATTTGGAGAAATGTTAGTAAGAGTATGCGTTAGTACAAACATGTACCAAGTATTATAGCCATGCATATAAACATTTAAATCATGCTAAAATAGGAAATTTTCATGATCATGCAATGATAAAGCTAAAACATGAAACTTGAGAGTTGGAAAGCATAAGCCATAAAACATGATCAATGCAAGTGAATATCATCTTGTTTGTGGGAAGTAGCCTTACAATACTTACAATACTTCTTGAAGTAACCTTGGTTCATCATAACTTTACTTGTTTATGGGAAGTAGCCTTAACCGACATATAAGACCATGTGAGCTAGCAACATGGAATCCGGTGTCTACCCCACACTGAAAAGAGGTGTCCTACTTGCCAAGGTTAGGACCATGAACTTCTAGCAATTCTGGATCCACTAGCTAATGTCCATCTATACAATCCTATGTTGGCACGTAGTTATGGGACACGGGTAATCGCCACTTGTCCACTAGGTTCTAAGCTTAACTTCCATGAAATAGTTCTTAATCCTATTCATCTTAGCTCATGAAGGAACATGGGTAATCGCTCTTGTCTTTGTATCGTATGACATGTATAATCGCCTCTTGTCTTTGTATCATATGACATGGGTAATCACCTCTTGTATTTTACTTAGAGAGCATGGGTAATCGCGACTTGCCTCAACATTAGCATAGCTTCATACTTATTGGTTCATTTTAGGTGACAAGACCTTTCAACCCTAAGAACCCTTATTATGTGAGAAATCTTTTCACAACCATGCTTTCATGTGTGTATGAGAAATCCTTTCAACAACACCCCAACAACAACATTATTGATACTTCACTCTCAAAGCATCCTTAAAACATTTACATTAATTTCATAAGAACATGCATAATTCCATAATTCAACTTTCAATCATCAACGTATAGAAAACATGAGTTTGACATGGGTTTAGAGAAATTCATCATAAATTCATACAATTCTATCAATTCATGCTTGATTCCATATAATCTTCTTTCATAATCCAAGACCCACATTATATGCTCATAATTTGGAAAATATGGGAACTATATGGGTTCATGGTGAATCATCATAAAGACATGAGATTAACTCAATTCATACATCATAGATTATAAATTAATCAATAAAATCAATAATAAAGAGAACCCATAACATCGAACAAAACCCTAACTCAATTGGGGAATTCTAACTTTGAAAATAGCAGAATTTGTCAACTCCATGAATGGAAGGAATTCATGGATGAAAACTATCATACAACAATGCAAATTTCTTATCTTCAATGGAGGAATTGGAGAATTGACTTGCAACCCTAGCTTGGACCCTTCTTCTTCAAGTTTTCTAGAGAGAGAAATATTTGAGAGGAAGACTTGTTCATCTTTTGTAAATTTAAGAGAATGATTTTCAATTTGGAAATTTTGGAGTTAAAACACTTATATAGGGATTTTGGTGAATGGTAAAATGACATAGTATTAGGTAGACTAATTAGGAAAAGACCCAAAAGCCCTTGAAACTAATAACTGACGACCCAGACGACGTCCTGACCGACGGACCGTGGTTCCACCGATGGTCCGTCCTGTTCGACCATCGTTTGGCGTCAGAAACAATGATTTGAGGCCTTGGTCGACGGACCTCATCCACGGACCTCATCCACGGACCGTGGGTCCTACGACGGTCCGTCGATCCTGGCCGTGAATCTGGACCTTTTTGGGGAAAACCACTTGGCCAACAACGGACACTTCCTACGGTCCATGGGTTATTCCACGATCCGTGGGTGGCCCTGTAGGAACTAGCACCAGATTCATTAAGAGCTGAAATTTTACCCTTTCTCGAATCCGAGGTGTTACAATATCAAAGAAGAAAAATTATTCCTTAAAATAGTTTAATAAGATTACCCATGGGTCAATCTGGCTAACCTATTAGAGTAACTTTTTACGGATTGGATTGAAATGGACAGAGCTAATAATTGGATGGATCTATGTACTCAAATTATAGATATTTATAACATTATCGTACACCTCTTTGGCGTTCTTGAACCCTTTTTTAAACATGAAAAAAATATCTATGAGCTCACTGTAATATTCTTGTTGTTCCCGCAAGAAGTTATGACACAATAAGTTCCTAGTAAAGTTTTTTAATGAATAAAAAAGTAGACCTTTTATTATTAAAATCATAAGGTACCATAAATGTAACCTTAGCTTTTTTTGCAAAACTGAGTGCGGCAAATTTTTTTTGCTATTGTATATCTTATGTAAATGGATAAATAGATAAATGGATTCAAAATAATCCTAGGGAAAATAATCAATAAATGGATTCAAAATAAAAAAGAAACCCTAATAGGTAAAAGTGAGACACGCATATGGAGTGACAAAATCTACTCAGTCACAAGGTGTCAAACCACTGAAGGAACTTGTGCCCCAACGATGAGCACAAACTGAGTTCTGATCAAGCCAAACAAAACCAACCATTTAATTTAGCTCAATGGTTCAAAGTAGGGAAATAAAGAGGAAATTGCGGAAATTACCAAGTTAAATGGATCACTGTTAGGCAGAAATACCACTAACTTTCTTGATACGCTCCAATAAGAATCACCAGAAACCGACAGGAAATGCTCCCAAAATCCCCTAAAAACCAAGTTGGAAATGGGGTTTTTTGTTGTTGTCCCGTCTTTTAAAAAGACACTGTTAGGCATTAAATTGCTTTTCGCAATCGTGTAGGCCTCCCTACGGTCGTGAAGGAAATAGGAGGTGACCCTCCGTGATCGCAATACATGTCCTGTGAATATAAAGATTTGGGAGGTTGGTCATCACAAACGTGACCAAGGGCCCGCGAACCTGATGAATGAATCAGGGCTACACCAGCAGCAGTGCATCAACAAAATCATTAACGTAAAAAATCCTCTATTGGGGGTCCGAAACTCGTTCAGAATCCCATCCACACAAACCAAGTATACTACTAGACTTGAAAGAACATTTTAGTGTCAATTGAATCGACAAAACAACCAACAAAGGTCGTCTCAAGAAAATGTTGACCAAAGTCAACACTTTCAAAGAAATAACAAACAAAATTCTAAATGCAACAAGGACATCCCGAAAACCTCAAAAACCAAACCAAAGGTCATTTTAGTCAAAACTCGGTGTTTCGGAGCTAACCACGTTGATGAAATTTGATTCCAAGCGCATACCAAGTAAGTTGACCAAAGTCAAACCTTATGGAAAAATGCAAGGCTATAATGACTACTTGCACCAACTCCAAACGAACGCCTCAAAACCCAAACCAATCATCATACTAGACAAATATAACCATTCCGAAGCTGATGGAACTGAAGAAATTCCGATCAGACATCAAAGTCTCTGGATGTTGACTAAAGTGAACTCTTTAAGCATAAGGCCATAAAAAACTGAAAAACTCACACTAAACTCAACAAATTACATCGAGAAGGATGCTACCCATCTTGGCACCACACAAAAGCCATAAGAAAGTTATGGGAAGGGAAAAATAATAAAACCACAGAATAATATAGAAATTACCTCAAGGGTCATTACAATATCCACTACTAAAAGGACTATCATTCGTGAAAGTAAAACAAAGGGAATATCTGAAGTTTAAAAAAGATGAGGATAACAGGCCCGCAAGTCAAGCTCGAACTCCCAAGTGGCCTCCTCGACAAGACAATGCCTCCACTAAACCTTTACTGAAGGGATATCCTTATATTGCAACTACCTCACCTGTTTGTCCAGAATTGTCATTGGTTCCTTCTCAAAACTCAAGGACTCATGAAGCTGAACGGACTCCCAGTGAAGCACGTTAGACTTCTCAGGCACATACTCTCTCAACATAGAGACATGGAACACATGATGAACACTCAAAAGAGCTGGAGGCTAGGCACTCTCATAAGCTACCTCTCTAACCCTCTTTAGAATCTCAAAAGAGCTGATGAACCTGGGGATAACTTTTCCCCTCATCCCGAACCTTGTCACTCCCTTCATGGGCGACACCCCAGAAAAATCTGGTCACAAGCCATGAACTCTGAAGGTTAAAGCCTCCGGTTAACATAGCTCTTCCGCTTACTCAGGGTAATACAGAGTTGCTCTTGGATCATACAAACATTATCCATAGATTCTTTAAACAAGTCAGTGCTCCATGGCATAACCTCGAATGCATCAAACCAACCCACTGTAACCATATAATGCCTCAAATTAGGCCATCTGAATACTCGAATGATAGCTATTATTATATGAAAACTCCACCAAACCCAAGGATTGATCCAAAATTGTCACGCCCCACGGCTACCCCATAGAAATAACACAGGACCTAGGATCACAAGTGATCCCAAGCTAACCATGAGTCTAGCATATCACAAGCATAATGAAATATACCTCAAAAAGCGGAAGCATAACTAATAACTGAGTCAAAACTAAGGAATCCAAATGAGAATAAATCTAATCATGTCAAGCGGAAACAACACCAACAACTGAATATTGACTCTATGTCAGAAAGCCTCTACTATTGATGAGCTGGTGGGACAAGTCCCCAACTAACTCAAAAATATAATGAAAAGAATGAAAGTAACTAAATAAACCAAGCATAATGAAATGTCCTCGAAAAAGGTGAGGATACTTGGCCATCATGGTTGCTTCTTCTTCCCAAGTACCTCCCTCTACGGACTCCATAAAACCTTCGTGGAAACGACTTCCTTATTTCTCAATCTACGAACCTGACGGTCAAGAATCTCAACTGGCACCTTTCATAAGTGAGACTATCTTTAAAAGCCACACTCTATAATGGTACTATCGATGCCGGATCACCCACACACTTTTTCAAGAAGGAAATGTGAAAGACTGGATGAAGTGCTGCTAGTTCTGTTGGCAGGTCTAACTCATTAACCACATTACCAACCCTTTTCAGAATTCTGTAAGGACCTATAAACATGGGACTAAGCTTCCCTTTCTTCCCAAATATTATCACCCCTTTCACGGGTGGCACTATTAGGAAAACCCATTTATCAATTTCAAACTTTAAGTTACTTCTCCTCACATCTGTATAGGACTTCTGTCGACTCTGAGCTATTTTTAGTCTATCTCTGGTGAGTTGAACTTTCTCTATAGCCTCATGAACCGAATGTGGCCCAATCAAGGCTGCTTCACCAACTTCGAACCAACCAATAGGTGACTTGCATCTATGCCCATATAGTGCCTCATAAGGATCCATCTAAATACTAGAATGGAAGTTGTTATTATAGACGAACTCTATGAGAGGTAAATGATCATCCCAACTACCCTTGAAATCTATCAAACAAGCTCTCAACATGTCCTCTAAGGTATGAATGGTACGCTCTGCCTGACCAAGACCTTGGTGAAATAACTTCCAGAAATGATATGGAAACTGAGTACCTCCATCTGAGATGATAGACAAGGGAACCCCATGCAACTTGACTATCTCATTGATGTAGAGTCTGGCGTAGTCCTCCGCCGAATTTGTAGTCTTGATAGCCAAAAAGTGAGCTGACTTAGTAACTCTGTCCACTATCACCCAAATGAAGTTATGTTGTTGGCGAGTATGAGGTAAAACCGTAATGAAGTCCATGTTTATCACTTCCCACTTCCACGTGGGAATGCTAATCTCTTCAGTCACACCTTCTGGTCTCTGATGTTCTACTTTAACCTGCTGACAGTTAGGACACTTAGCCACAAAATCTGTGATGTCCCACTTCATGTTATTCCACCAATAGACTTCCTGTAGATCACGGTACATCTTAGTGGCACCCAGATGAATAGAATATCTTGAATTACGGGCTTCTTTAAGGATCTGCTACCTCAACTCATGCATATTTGGAACACATAAGCGACATTGGTAACGAAGTACACCATCTCCCCCTTGGGAGAAAACCTCAACTTTTTGCAGATGAACTGAACCTTTCAACTGAAGTTATATAGGATTGCTATCCTATTTTTCCTTTACCTCCACTACAACTGAAGATTTTGATTCATTCTGAACTATCACCCCACCATCTGACGTGTCCGTAAAGCAAACTCCTAAGCGAGCAAGCCGCTGAACATCTTTGGCTAACTCTTTATTTTCTTCCTCAACGTGTGCTACACTACCCATGGATAGTCTTCTGAGGGCGTCAACTACTACATTGGCCTTAGCCAGATGGTAGAGCACATTAATGTCATAGTCTTTGAGAATTCAAGCCATCTCCTATGACAAAGATTCAACACCTTTTGGATGAACACATACTAGAGGCTCTTATGATCTGTGAACACATAAACATGAACACCATATAAGTAATGTCTCCAAATCTTTAAGTCAAACACTACGACTACAAGCTCGAGGTTATGAGTCAGGTAGTTCTTCTCATGGACCTTAAGCTGCCTAGAAGCATAAGCTATGATCTTACCTTGCTGCATCAATACACAACCTAGGCCGACCCTAGATGCATCATAATAAACCACATAACTGTCTGAACCCTCTGGTAAAGTCAAGACAAGAGTTGTAGTCATCCTGGTTATCAGTTATAAGAAGCTTTTCTCACACTAATCTGACAACTGAAACGTGACCTCTTTCTGAGGTAATTTGGTCAATGGGGAAGCAATGAATGAAAATCCTTCAATAAACCTCATGTAATAACCGGCCAAACCCAAGAAACTTCTGATATCAGTCGGAGAAGTGGTTCTGGGACAGTGTTTTACTGCCTTAATTTTCTGAGAATCTACTCAGATCCTTCTGCTGGATACCACATGATCAAGGAAAGCTACCAACTCTAACCAGAATTCACATTTCCTGAACTTAGCGAATAGTTGGTGATATTTGAGAGTTTGCAGAACAACTCTCAGATGAGTCACATGATCTTCCTCGCTCCGATAATAAATGAGGATATCATCAATAAAGACAATGATGAACAAGTCAAAATATTGTTTGAACACCCTATTCGTTAAGTCCATGAAAGCTGTGGGAGCATTTGTTAGTCTAAAAGACATAACTACAAATTCATAGTTGTCATACCGAGTCCTGAAGGATGTCTTTGAGATGTCACTATCTCTGACTCTAAGCTGATGATAGCCATATCTGAGGTATATCTTAGAAAAGCAACTAGCACCCTGAAGTTGGTTGAACAAGTCATCAATCTTAGGGATGACATACCTATTCTTGATTGTGAATTTGTTCAACTGACGATAGTCAATGCACATCTTGAGAGAACCATCTTTCTTGCGCACGAACAATACTAGAGTACCTCATGGAGAGATTCTCGATCTGTTGAAGCCTTTATTTAGGTGGTCTTTCAACTATTCATTTAATTTCTTAAGATCAGTTGGAGCCATTCTGTAAGGAGGAATCAAAATAGGATGGGTATCTGGAAGGAGATCTATTCCAAAGTTTATTTTCCTTTCCAGAGGGACTCCGAGGAGATCTTCTGGAAACACTTCTGGAAACTCATTTACGACTTAGACTGACTCCAGAGTTGGGGTTTCAAAGTTTGAATCCTTAACCCGAATAAGATGATAGATATACCCTATAGAATCCATCTTCCTAGACTTAGGCTATGAGATAAATCGACCTATAGGAAATGAGCTACTACTCTTCCCCTCTAAGACTGGCTCAACTGGAAAGTGAAATCGAATGATCCTAGTTCTACAATCGACTGAGCCATAACATGAATGTAATCAATCCATGCATAGAATGATATCAAAATCTACTATTTCTAGCTCTACAAGGTCTGCTGAGGTGACTTTCTGAGAGACTGTGATAGGGTAACTTTTGTATATTCGTGTAGCTATAATTGGGTCATCAACGTGAGTATAGACTAAGACGGTTCTGAGAGAGTTTTTGAACTGACACCGAAGTTTACTGCTATATAGGGAGCTATACAAGAATGTGTAGCACCTGGATCTAACAACGCATAAACATCTAAATAGAAGATTTGTAATCCTCTCACTGTTGGTACCAAGTGCAGGCCACTCCCTTTAACTGATAGGCGGCTTAATCTACACTCTCGACTGGAGTGACACCCATAATGTTTGTTACCTTCTAGATGTCATTGAGAACTCTTGTGGATCCTGTTCTGACTTAGACCCATGAAACTCTTGAGAGTTCATCCGAAGAAAGTCCCGAATTCTTAATGCAGTAGTGTAAGTCCACAACGGAGCTAGGGCCACAACCTTTTGATTGACATGGGCAGTCATGGGCTGAGCAAGCAATTTGAAAGCAGCACTGAACACGGCATGCGTGAGTTGCTCATTCAATGGGTCTGTTGGAGCTGCTGGATGATTCCTGGCGTTAGCTCTTCTAGGAGGAATTTTTTGAAATGCAAAGATTAGGAGTTAGAAGTAGATTAAATAGAGTTCATACTCTGTAGCACGCGTTGGAAAAGAAAGAAGGGATGTTTTTCTTAGAACACTTAGTAGCCTCCCTCTCATAGGTGTGGCGCGCTTCACACTCATGAAAGAGACTCTATGTAGTGTGGCTTTCAGACACCCTAGGACTCTTGAACCTGAATCTGATACCAAGTTTGTCATGCCGAGAGGCTACCCCCTAGATGTAACACGGGACCTAGGATCACAAGTGACCCCAAGCTAACCTTGAGTCTGGCATATCACAATCATAGTGAAATATAACTAAGAAAGCGGAAGCATAACTAATTATTGAGTCACAACTAAGGATTCCAAATGAGAATAAATCTATATATGTTAAGAGGAAACAACCCCAAACAACTAAATACTTACTCTATGTCTGAAAGCCTCTACTACTGATGAGTTGCTGGGATAAGTCCCCAACTAACTCAAAAAAATACTGAAAAGAATGAAAGTAACTAAATAAACCAAACATAATGAAATTTCCTCGAACTATGAGGGCTCACCAATGAAGCTGTTGAATGTAAGCTGAGAGTCAAACTAAGCGTGATCTGGATGTTGAGTGCCAGAACCTACATCATAAGATGATGTAGCACAAAGTATGCGCCAATACTTGGAATGTACTGAGCATGCAGTAAACAGATACTAAGCCGAACAATGATATAACCGAGCAATATAATAATGAATATGGAAATAGACTGTATGGAAGTGTAACTGAAATCTGAGCTAAATACAATGACCATGTACTGATCATGTAACTAATATGTTGAACAGAATGCTGAAGGTGAATGCTGATAACATGGTCAATGCAACAAGAGTATGACTGTGGGAGCTACTATTAACCAACATAAACCATATGAGCTAAGCGTGGAGTTCGATGTATACGCCCCATCGAGAGGACCCAATATACCTTGACTGGGTTATAAAGGCATGACTCTAGCGTGATTACTAAAATTGATGCCCAACAGATGGGACTTATGAACCTATGTTGCCACGTAGTTGTCGGACTGTGAGGGTACGCTAAACCCTAGTCAAAATCGGTGCTAAGTCTATTACCAACTGAATGAAAAACTAAAATGCACTTAAATACTGAGTAGTTCAAAATGCTGACATGCTATCTGGGAATGCACATAATTATACTGAAAGTTATGGTATTCAATTTCTAAAGCATGATTTTCTG
The DNA here is from genome assembly GCA_029582245.1 of Solanum etuberosum. Taxonomy (NCBI): domain Eukaryota; kingdom Viridiplantae; phylum Streptophyta; class Magnoliopsida; order Solanales; family Solanaceae; genus Solanum; species Solanum etuberosum. The sequence goes on from JAJONR010001304.1 coordinate 57,143, forward strand.
ACTATTCTGCCTAGCAAGTATAATTCATGAGTTGATAGTTGTTACAAGCTAGGGTTCTGAATTCTATACATGCAAATTACACGAAATCACCAAGAAGCATGTTATTTACATCATGGAAACTATAACAGCTAAAATAACAATAAATCATCAAAATTTTAAAACCCTAGGTCTGAACAACTTATGAGAAATTGAAGAACTTACTGAATTCTAGGGACCTAATGGGTGAAAGTAACCCAATAGTGAAATCCCACATACCTGGTGACAAAATCTATGGAGAAATCCTTTGGATTTTGAGGCTGAACTTTGAAGAACACTCCTGTTTATTCTTGGGAGAAGCGGTCAACTTTTCTTCTTCTTTTAGCTCTAAGATGGGTGATTTTTGGAGAATGAGGGTTTGGGGTATTATCTGACTAGATTATTAGTCTTAGACTGAGTAAAACAACGTAGTTTAGGCATCGAACGTCGTATTTTAACTGCCCAATGCATAGGGGAAAAGACCAATGCGACCCTGACTTAAATGTTGTCGAAGTGCCTTCAAGACAGGCTTCACGGGCCGTCATGATGAACAAAGCCCGTGTAACAGCTCGTGAAGATGCCCTACCCGACAGGGCTTTACTAAAATGGGCATAACTTCTTACTCCAAGATTGGATTTTACCAAACTCGGTGGCGTTTGAAAGAGGACTCAGAGATCATTAATATGATAGGTCATGGGACACCTAATTAATTTTTACTGAAAGATATGGTCTTTTAAAGTTGACCCTGAACTCTAAGTCTAGCAAGTCCCCTTCAAGGACGACTTAAAGGTCTGTGTGGACCTTCATGGACCGTTTTGATGTCCGTGGTGCTTGAATAGTTACTTTAGGGGGAAAAAATCACTTAAAGGTTGAGGAAGTGACTTCAAGACAGGCTTCACAGGTCATCGTCAACAACACGGCCTGTCAAGTGGGTCGTGAAGATGCTCTGCCCGACAAGGCTTCACTCAAATTAGCATAACTTTTTACTGTGGGTTCGGAATTAGGCAAACTTCATGCCGTTGGAATGAGGACTCAAATATCTTTAATTTGATAGGTCATGGGCCACCAAAATCATTTTGTACTGCAAGATATTATCGTTTGAAGTTGACCCAAACCTCAAAGTCTATCAAGCCTCTTTCACGAGCCACTTCACAGCATGTGTGAAGGTTCACAGACCGTCCAGTGGTCCGTGGTCCTTAACAGTAGCCTTGGTGGTTCTGTGTCCCACTCACGGGCCACTTAACAGCCCGTGTGGAGCTCCACAAACGATTTAGTGGTCCGTGGTCTTTCACCTTTTACTGGGTGCACAGGCACGAGCAGGGTGACGGGTTGTGATCCTCTTCACGGCCCATGGACCCCCTCCGTGGTTTTCCCTTCTCTCTTGTTTAATCTTAGTTCTGATTTTTGAGGTGTTACAGATCACACTGACCACCAAAATCAATAACACAAACCCACAATATATCCTTTAAAACTTAAATAGTCCTCTCTGACTGACCATCGATCTGAAGATGAAAAGTTGTACTAAGGTCTACCTGAGTACCCAACTCTATCTGAGTAGACCTCCAAAAATGAGATATAAACTGAATACCATGATCTGAGATCATACAAACCGCCACCCTATGCAAACGTACAATCTCTTGAAGATGAATCTGTGCCAATCTCTCAGGATTATTAGTAGTCTGAACTGGTAGAAAGTATGCTAACTTGGTCAATTTATCCGCGATAACCCAGGTAGAATCAAAACCACATTGAGTATGTGGTAAGCCTACAACAAAGTCCATGGCTATGCGCTCTCACTTCCACTCCAACATGTGTAGATGCTAGGTCAAACCACCGGGCCTCTAATGCTCGTACATCACCTGCTAACAGTTCAAGCACCTAGCCAGAAACGCTGCAATGTCTGTCTTCATAACACAATACCAATAATGTTGCCTCAAATAACGATTCATCTTGGTAGCACTATGTTGAATGGAATATCTGGAACAATGGGACTTCTGAAGAATCAACTCAACGAACTCACACACTCTAGCGACACTCATATGACCCCCAATCCTCAAAATGCCCTTTGGTTATAAGACCATCTTCCTAGCCTCGCCATTAAGAACCTTATCCTGAATGACCGTCAACCTCAGATACTCAAATCGTTGTGCCCAAATTTTCTCCATAAAAGAAGATCTAGCCTCTATACAAGCAATTACTTTGTCTGGCTCACAAATATCAAGTCTAATAATCTGGTTGGCTAAGGAATGACTGTCTGAAGACATAGGTTGTTCCTCCATGTGTAAGAAAACACAACTCAAATTAAGATCTTTATAGCTGAATATGTACTGAAGACTGCGATGGTTGGTGAAAACCTCACAGTGAACCCCATACAAGTACCTTCAAATCTTTAACGCAAAGACTAATGCTACCAACTCTAAGGCATGAGTAGGGTAGTTCTTCTCGTGAAGCTTCAGCTGTTTGGAAGCATAAGTAATAACTCTACCCTACTACACCAAAACACAACCCAGGACAACACTAAAAGCATCAAAGTACACCGTAAATCCATGGTCGTCCACATGGAGAGTTCAAATCGGCGATGAAGTTAATAAATCCTTGAGCTTAAAAAAGATCGCCTAGCACTCATCACACCACTAGAAGGGAACATTCTCCTGATTCAATCTATCCAAAGGTACTGCAATAGAAAAAACCTCTACGAACAGTCTATAGTAGCACATTGTCACGACCATATAAAAATATGAACCTCAGTAGGAGAAGTAGGCTTGTCCCAACCACAGACTACCTCAATTATAACCAGTTACACCATAATCCCATCCTTGGAAGCCACGTGCCCCAAGAACACTACAAACCCAAGCCTAAACTCACACCTAGTGGATTTGGCATATAACCACAGATCCCTCAAAGTCCGGATTACAATCCTCAGATATGGCTCATGGTACTCTGTACTCCCGGAGTAGACAAAGATGTCATCGATGAACACAATAACAAAGGAGTCCAAATAGGGTCTGAACACTTGGTTCATCAAATCCATGAATGTTGTTGGGGCATTAGTCAACCAAAAAGACATGACTAAGAACTCGTAGTGTCCATATTGAGTCCTAAAGGCAGTCTTAGAGATTTTCGCAGTCCTAATTCTTAAATGATGGTAGCCTGATCTCAAGTCTATCTTAGCGAACATTGTTTCATCTTGAAGCTGGTCAAATAATACATCAATTCGGGGCATAGGAAACCAGTTCTTGATGGTCACTAAATTTAGTTGTTTGTAGTCAATAAACACACGTAATGTACCATCTATCTTTTTCACGAACAGGACAGGAGCACCTAAGAAGATACACTCAATTTAATGAACCCATTACCAAAAGTTCATGAAGCTGCTCCTTAAGCTCCTTCAACTAAGTTTGAGCCATCTGATAAGGTTGAATAGAAACTAGTAGCGTACCTAGCTCACATCAATCCCAAAATCAATATCACAGTCAGGTCAAAGACTATATAGATTAGTAGGGAACAAATCTGCAAACTCTCTAACCACAAGAAATGACATAAGAGGAGGAGTGTTGGCACTAGTATCATGAACATAGGCAAGATAAGACAAACACCCCTTCTATACCAACCGTCGCGCCGTAAGAAAAGAGATGATACCTCTCATAAAATAACCATCAGAATTAGCCCACACAAGAGGAGGATACCAGGCATACATAAAGTAACAGTCTTGGAGAAGCAATCTAAGATCACATGGTAGAAAGAAAACCAATCCATGTCTAAAATCACGTCGAAATCTACCATGTCCAACACAATAAGGTCTACCAAAGTATCATACCCCAAAAGATCACCACACAAGCTCTATAAACTCAATACACTACTAAAAAATCACCTATAGGGGTAGCTACATGCATAGGCAGATACATCAGCTCACGAGATAACCCTAACCATGTAGCATTATAGGAAAACACATATGAAAATGTATACCCCAAATCAAATAAAGCATAAGAAGGCTGATGGGAGACAGAGATTGTACGTATGATAACAACATCTGATGTCTCTACCTCTAGCCTCCCCGTGAAGGCATACATATGGTTGTGTACACCTCGACCACCTGCTCTTCCTGCTTGAGGACCACCTCTAATACTCTGGGGACAACACCTAGTACCCTGAATCAGAGCCCTGGGGTGACCTTGCTGACTCATCTAACCCTTTTGACCCGACTGACCCTTCCTCCTACGATGAATGGTCTCGGGCAGAGTGAAACACTACAACACACTCGTAGAAACATCTACCAGTACTACCCCTTTGAGATGACTCGGCTGAACCTGACAGACCACCACAACCTAAATACAAAGAATGTACACCCTGAGAAGCCCGAACAGGTGCCTGAACCATCTGACCACTAGCACATGCAGTGCTACCATCTATAATCTATAGAGCTGCCTGAACCGGCCAGACGGGCTAAAACGGTGGTGGGTAGCCTCTTCTCCGGAAACCCCTACCACGGGACTGAGACCCACTAAAACCACCCTACCAGCGGGGCCTTTTATGGGTGCCTCCATTAGCCTCACCATGAATCCTCTCAATGGTGCGTGCATAGTTAACAATCGTAAGACAAGAGAAACTCGATGCCACCATCTACTATGCAGCCATCCGTAGTGGATATGAGAGTCCTAAGACAAACCTAGGCACCCTCTCGTTGTAACACCTTGGTATTTGAAAGACCTAAAAATTGAAAGAACTAAATTGGAAACAATAAAATCTTAAATTTTTCAAGTTATGATTAAGTTGTGAGTTTTGGGTCAACTTTAAACGACCATAATTTTCAGTACAAGATGAGTTAGGTGGCCCTTAAGATATCAAATGAAAGGTCTTGGAATTCTCTTTCCAACGTCACTGAGTTTGCTAATTTTTGAGCTCGTATGAGGGATATATGCCTATTTGAAGTCAGGCTATCCAATTAAGGAATGTTACCCGAAAATGTGAAAGGTATTTTGGTCTTTTTATTACCCCATCAGCTTAAAATGAATTATGGTAATATTTAGGGGTCTAAACTGATTTGGTTCAGTTTTTACAATCCTAATTCACACTTAGGGTTTTAGAAGAAAGTTCAAGAAGAGAAAAGAGGAGAAAAGAGGAGAATGTTCAAGGCGTTCGTCGAAATTTCTTGCGGATCGAAGGTTGTTTCGCAAAGGGTTTGATCCCTAAAAGGTATGTGAGTTCTCATAGTATTGGGTTCATTCACCCACACGCCAATCATGATATTTTAATGCAATTTTGTTCTCAAAGTTGAAGGATTTGAGTTCTTGATAAGTTTTTTTGAAATTCCTTTCGTAATCTTGATTGTTGGGATTTTAATGAGTTCTTGAGATAAAAGTTAGTTATTTGAGGGTTGTTTTGAGTAGACTATCCTATACTTATGTTGAGTATTCGAATCTAAGTGATTGGGAAAGAAACCATTCGATTCTAGGTGAATTAGGGTTAGAAAACGAGAAAGGATATTCATTGGAAAGTTCTGGGCAGAGGCTGGAGAGCCACCCCACCAGCGCACCAGAAAAGTACTTCTGTAGTTTGTGGCCTGGCTCCCCGCACCAGCCAGTGCACCCCAACTAATGCCATGTAGTTAAGGGGCTGGTGCCCTGCGCCACTAAGTGCGCCAGGGTTGCCTGCCCCCACCCGTTCTCCGTCATTTAGTCCGTCTGAGTTTTTTCAAAGGGTACCTTTAATCCCCTTTGATTCTAGCTACTCTAAACTACTTCTAAACATCTAGAAATCATTCGTAACATGAATCATAACCTTGAATTCATAATTTAAATTCAAGGTAGAGCTAAGAGTCAAGTTTTGAGAGTTCTTCGGGTCATTTTAAGAAGTCTTTTTACAATTTTTTAAACTTGTTTTAAGACGTGAGCATTTGAGTTTGAGGAAAACTAGAGTTGAGTTCATTTTATTTGAAATGATACATGGGAACTAAGTATTCCAAAAAAAAATCGTTTTACATTTATGAAACGAGGAAACACTGATTTTCAAAAGAGTTCAAGAGGATTTTTGAGTACTATCTCTTTTATGAGAAATATTTTGAGTAATAATCTCAAAGTTGAGGAAGAGGAAATGTTTTCTTTAAAACATATGAGCTAAGTTATATTTTTGGAGTAGCATTGAGCACCGATATGGGGGAAAGTTCTAACAACTCACAGCCCCCATAAACCATGTAGCCAACGTGGGTAGAAAGGGTCATACTTTTTAGATGATACCTTATTGCTTTTTAGCAAAGACTAGTGGATCCACTTAGTTGAAGAGTTCTATAACCCGGCAAGGTATAGCATAGTTCTGGCAGCAGGGGCGAGACGTTGTATCATCACATAACTCATAGTGATCGCTGTCGGGTAGAGAATCTCCCAAACAAAGTTTATTTTGTAATTTTGCATACAAATAACGTTATGTTGAATTTTCCAATACATTGAATTGTTACCTACTATTCTAAAGCTTTTCTTTATATCGAATTATTGTTATTGCTTTTATATTGAAATGAAGTTGAGTTGAGTTGAGACGAGGTAAGTTGTTTTTTCAGTTTCAGTTCAAGCTTATGTCATGTTTTAGATTTCCCCTCGCATACTCCTACATTCCATGTACTGACGCTATTTGTCCTGCATCTTTTATGATGCAGATACAAGTAACAAGGATCAGCAACCAGCACTTCGTTGATCTTGTTAAGTTCCAGAGTTGTTTGGTGAGCCTTCTTGCTTCCGGAAGATCCCTTATTTATATTCAGTTATTTTAGCTTTGTTAGGATGATCAGGGGTCTTGTCTCGACATCCCTCATAGTATTAGAGGCTTCATAGATAGATAGGCATATTTCATGAGTCTTTTCATTTTCAGTTGTTTATGTTGAGACTTGAGTTGCCTCTTTGCTAGTTGAATGTTTAGTGCTAAAACATTATGAGTTCATCTTTCGAGACAGTTGATTAAAGTTTATCTTTTAAGTTTATCTTATGTTGAGTAAGTCTTCCGCTGAGAGTTGAGCCAGGCCAAGGGTTCGCTTGGGGCCAGCAATGGTTCTCGAGTGTCGTCCACGTCCAGGGTGTAGGCTAGGTGCGTGACACTCGTGCTTTGTCGACATCAACATAGATGTATGTCTAGAAAACTCATGGAACTGTGCCTCATTCTCTATGACTATAAAGTGATCCATGAGTCAAGTCTGTAAACTCATCTCGCAACCGCTCCCTCAGGCTACAATGTTCATAATTTTCTAAGAAATCCTCAAAGAACTAAGTCAAACTCATCACAGATAACCCGGCTAGTTTGCACTAAAGATATGATCTTCGCCACTACTTCACTGTTCCATCAAACTGGGAGGTGGTATAATCAAACCTGTGATACTCCACTAATCTGAGGTTATGTAACCTCTCCTGATAACTGAGCAGAAACTCATGAGTATCCTTGGCTGCAGCACCAGAGAAACTGGGAGGACCCAATCTGATTAATTATCCCAACATCTTATGCTCTCATTAGACATAGCTGGCCTAGGAGCCATAGGTGGATCAAATGTCAGAACTGGCTAAACCAGTAAAGAAGGGGCCACAATAGCATGATGTATCGGTGGGGTCTGCATACACTATGTCCCTATTGGAGCTGAAGTTTATGCCTCATCTCTGACCTGGTATCCAGCTGCACTGTTACGCATAACACCCTTATGTGACATGCCTTACTTGAAGTAGAGGATCTTGGAAAAAGTATCCTAAAGTACTGGGGTGGCCGCGAACCACGGTGGAGTCTAGGATGGCTCCGCACCATTCGTCTAATTTTAGACATACTCAACCGCTACCTTAAGATCTAGTGCTATTACTCGCTCGTGGTCTCGAGCTAGTGTTATAGTCCATGCTCTATCTTGACCTCTATGTCTTCCTCGACATGTACCCCTAGCAGGGTCTTCGTCTGCAGGTGCAAAAAGCTCTCCCCCACCCGTACTCGACCTCATCCTAGCCATCTCAGAAAGAGTGAAACAAACAGAGTTTAGATATTGGTACGACCATCAACGCATGATAAGAACCAAGAAACAATGAAGTATTCCTAAGAATTCCATATAGCCTCTCGAAGATTGGATACAGACGTCATGGAATCGATCCGCAAAACTCTAATAGGCACTTACTCCTATAATTGTTAAACTAGTGAACCAAGTGCTCTAATATCACGTTGTCACGACCAAAAGATCAAGCCATAATGGCGTCCATTATAACCCTCCAAGAGGACTAGCCTAAGCCCAAATAAAACTTGCGGAAGACAACAATCTAATTATAATAAGACAAATATCAGAAAGAGGAGCAAAATAAACTAATGGACCACATTGTTAATCCTTACTGTGACAAAATATACAAAAGAGGCCCAAAAGAAACCGAGAAGACACAATTAACACCAGAATCAATCCACCGACCTGGTATCACCTATACATGAGCTACTAAATATAGAAGGTCATAAATACAAATGATTTGACTAATCCAGAAGACAAAAAATAAGTGAGTGTAAAAGAGGGAAAGCAGTAAATCTCTAGATGCTTGGAGCTCACCATGATCCGAGTCTGTGACGACCGAGGAAGATCCAACGCTCACTGAGGGTGGCTCGAACTAGGAGCTGCATCACAAAAAGATATAGAAGTGCAGTATAAGTACCAAAACATAGTGTAATCAGCAGGCATCATAGGCTGTCCGAGCTCAAAAAGATCAAATATAAATAAATAGAACCAAGAATTTAAAAGACAAGGGAAGAATCTAAAGAACAAATATAAGATAGAGGACAGTCAAATAATATCAAAGATTAAGTCACAAGTTATGCATAAATTATAATACACTCAATACACCTGAAAGACAACTCACACAATGATGTCATGCAAACACCAAGTAAGGAAACCTGTAAGCCCAGAAGAAACATTGAGCCGTCTAGAATGATAGCTCAAGCTTAACCGAATGCCACTAACCCGGATAAATGTATCCACGGGCCACCCGAGATGGCACATCGAGGTTACCATTAATATAAATCCTGATGACAGATTGTAACCCAACCTAAGCTAATGGGCTTCCTGAAATGATTAATCGAGCTCATTAGAGTAAAAGACGTTGAAAATTTACAAATAATCAAGTAAAAGGGCTTTATATCACTCTTGAATCAAATGTGTGTCGGAGACTTTCAACTCATTAAAGTCATGTTTTCCCTTTTTAAAACCAAGTCATTTCCATCAAAGGTCATCTCAAAAGTACCACCCCTCCTAGGCATCATCAAAATTAAGTCATTTCATGGATAGAAAACCGGGAAGAATACTCGTCACACCACTAGTCTAACACCCCGTATCCAAAAATAGACCAAACAACATATTTTCAGAAGTTACAGGTACCACCCATGGTAACCACCTACAGACCGTAGGGTGACCCACGGACCATAGGTGGGGTCCGTGGTTGGCTACCTGCAACCCCCTCCCAGAACCCCTAGAAAAAAATCCAGCCAAGGGTCGACTAACAGTAGGACCCACCGACCGTAGGTGGGACCACGGTTCGTGGTCCAGGCCATGGTCGAGACCCCCAATTTCCCACTCCCAGAACCCCAATCGACGCATGCCAGGATGGACTATCGGTCTGTCCATGGTCCACCGGTCTGGCCTTCAGTGGCCCCGACAACTTTTAAGTTGGGGTCGGTTTGGTCTTTTCCCCTATGCGTTGGACCCCTAAACTACATCGTTTAACCTGCTAAACTATGTGGTTTTGATCAGTTTTAGACTAGTAACTTAATCAGAACTTACCCTAGTCAATTCATTCTCTAAATAATTGATCAAACCAGAGAAAGAGGATGAGCAATAGTCGACCAAGCCCTTCCAAGAATGCAACAAGTGTTCATCAGTTCCAACCCCGAAATTGGAAGATTTCTCCATGAAATTCGTCACCAGGTATGTGGATTTCACTAGTGGGTTCCTTCCATCCACTAGGTCCCTAGAATTCAGTCAGATTCTTGATTCCCTTCATATTATCTAGACCTAGGGTTTCTTAAACTTAGAAATTGTTGTGATTTAGCTGTTAGAATCTTCCAAATCAGATTGTCATGTTGTTGTAACATCGTTGCTTAGTTCCTTGCATGAAATTCAGAGCCCTAGTGGTGTAGATTCGTTTAGTTCATGAATTACACTACCTAGGCCAGTTTAAACAGATATACATGCCTCAGATTTTGAATGTTCCATTGTCAGTTATAAATGTCGCATTCTAAGTTAGCCTATGAGAATATTGAGCTATCTAGTATAATTCAATTATGTTACATTGTTCATATTTCTAGTTGGGAGTAGGCTTAAACCGATTTGACTAGGGTTCAGCGTACCCGAATAGTCCTAGAACTACGTGCCCCCGTAAGCTTATAAGTCCCCTCTGTGGGTATTAGATTTAGTGATCACGCCAGTCATGCCTCTATACCTATGACAGGGTATATTGGGTCCTCTCGATGGGGCGTATACATCCGACTCCACCTTTAGCTCATGTGGTTTTATGTCTGTTATAAGTAGCTCCCATAGTTAGATTTTTATGCATTTGACCAGGTTCTCAGTTGTACTTCAGTATTTCAGATTTAGCATGTTATGTACTTGGTCATTGTATTCAGTCCACTTCATTTCATTATGTTCTCCACTATGTTCAGATTGTATCATTTATAGTATGTTGCTTCAGTTTATATGTTTTGTTCAGCTTTTATTCTATCATGCATGCTCAGTACATTCCAAGTACTGACGCATACTCTGCTACATCCTTTCATGATGTAGGTTCAGGTACTCAGAATCCAGATCAAGCATAGATCGGTTCCCGATCTCCAGTTCAGCAACTTCAGTTGTTAGTTCTCATTCTTCAAGGACAATAGACATGTTTCCTATTTTAGTCTTTTATTTTATTTTCAGTTTTTACTAGAGTTAGCTGGGGACATGTCCTAGCATCTCTAGTCAGTTAGATGTTTATTTCAGACATAGACAAATTTAGTTTTTGCTTTGGAGTTATAGTTTAGTGTTCTAAACTCTTTTCCAATATTTATATATTCAGACTTAGATTGTGTATTCCCCATCATTTAGTTTATCTCATGTCTTAAGCTTCCGTACAGTATTTTTTTTAAGTATGCTTATGATATGCCAGCTCAGGGTTAGCTTGGGGTCACTCGTGATCCTAAGTCCCGTGTTTACGTCAAGGGGGTATCCTCGGGGCGTGACAAACTTTGTATCAGAGCATTAGGTTTAAGAGTCCTAGGATGTCTGAAAAGCCACACTAAGTAGAGTTCTTTTCATGGGTGTGAAGTGCACCACATCTAATGAGAGGGAGGCTACGAGGTGTTATAGGAAACTTCACTTTCTTGTTATTCTTATCGTGTGTGGGTATGATCTACCTTCTAACTCTTCGTTATGCATTTCAGATCATGTCTCCTCATAGAGACAATGCCAGGAATGCTAACGCAGCTCCTCCAGTCCCAGATCAAGAGGTTTAGAATGTAGAGTTTCGGAATGAAATTCAGCGTTTGGCTCAGATTGTGACTAACAAGAAGAATCAGCAGGCCCCAGTTCCTCCCAATGCTAAAAATAGGTCAGCTGCAGCCACGGTTCATAATTTCATTAGGATGAATCCACCAGAGTTTCCAGGGTCGCAGGTTGGTGAGGACCTATAGAATTTCATCAATAAGGTTAAGAAGATCTTTGGAGTGATGCAGGTAACTGGGAATGATAGGGTAGAGTTGGCATCCTACCAGCTCAAGGATGTGGCTCACATTTGGTTTACTCAATGGAAGGGAAACAGTGGTACTGATACAGCTCATGTGACTTGGGAGTGCTTTACTGGAGCTTTTCTGGAAAAGTTCTTTCTGAGAGAGTTGAGGGAGGCCAAGGCACAGGAATTTATGAATTTGAGGCAAGGTACAATGTCTGTCCAAGAGTACGGACTCAAGTTCACCCAACTCTCCAGGTATGCCCCTCATATGGTTGCTAATTCGAGGGCACAAATGAGTAAGTTTCTGTATGGAGTGTCTGACTTGGTAAAAACATAGTGCATAAATGCTATGTTGTTAGATGAGATGAATATCTCTAGGCTCATGACTCATGCTCAACATGTTGAGGGAGATAAGCTTAGGGAAATGGCTAAGGACAACAAAAAGGCTAGGACAGGTAACTATGAGTATTCTCAGCAGAAATTGGGTGGTGGAAATCGCTCACAGTTTCAGCAAAGATCTTCAGCTCCAGCACCTTCATCAGCTAGTGCTTCATCCCCCAGGTTTTGACAGGATCATAAAAGTAGGGCATCAGGCTCTAAGTCTCAGGGGAGTGTTTCAGGTAGCAAAACCTACCCAACTTGTCCAAAATGTGGTAAGAACCATCAGGACGAGTGTCTTGCAAGGAAAAAAGGTGTTTTGGATGTGGTCAGACTGGTCAAAGATTAAGAGATTGCCCTTCTTCTAAATAAGGACATGGAGGTAACAATAGTAGGGCTCAGTCTACAGCTCCAGCAGCACCAGCAGGTCACCCAACTCAACAGGGTACTTCATCTAGTACAGGTGGCGGTCAGCGCCAGAACAGGTTGTATGCTCTTCAGGCTCGCCAGGACCAGGAAGATTCTCCAGATGTGGTCACTGCTATGTTACGAGTCTTTCACTTAGATGTTTATGCTTTGTTAGATCCAGGGGCTACTCTTTCCTTCGTAACTCTCCTTATAGCAGTAATCTTAGGTGTCAGTCCAGAAACTCTTTCAGAACCCTTCTCAGTCTCTACTCTAGTTGGTGACCCAGTTATAGCTAGACGGGTGTATAGAAATTTCCCTGTCACAGTCTCTTAGAAAGTCACCTTAGCAGATCTTGTAGAGTTAGAAATGGTAGATTTCAATATCATTCTAGGCATGGATTGGTTACATTCCTGTTACACCTCAATCGATTGTAGAACTAGGATCGTTCGGTTTCACTTTCCAAACAAACGAAACTTAGAATGGAAGGGTAGTAGCGGAGTTCCTATGGGTCAATTCATTCCCTACCTTAAGGCCAGAAACATGATTTCCAAGGGGTATATCTATCATTTAGTTCGGGTTAAGGATTTCAGCTCTAAAACCCCAACTCTTGAGTCAGTTCCTATAGTCAGTGAGTTTCCAGAAGTGTTTCCAGAGGATCTTCCCGAAATTCCTCCCAAAAGGGAAATAGACTTTAGAATTGATCTCCTTCTAGATACCCAACCTATTTAGATTCCTCATTACAGAATAGCTCCAGCTGAGCTTAAGGAATTGAAAGAGAAGTTGAAAGACCTTCTAGATAAGGGCTTCATCAGACCTAGTATTTCACCATGTGGTGCGCCAGTATTATTCATGAAAAAGAAAGATGGTTCTCTCAGGATGTGCATTGAATATCAGCAATTGAACAAAGTCACAATCAAGAATCAGTACCCTATCCCCAGGATTGATGACTTGTCCGACCAACTTCAGAGTGCTATTCATTTTTTGAAAATAGACCTCAGATCCGGTTATCATCAGCTCAGTAGTAAGAGATAGTGACAGCCTGAAAACACCCTTCAGAACTCGGTATGGTCATTATGAATTTGTAGTTATGTCTTTTGGACTAACCAATGCTCCTGCAGCTTTTATGGATTTGATGAACAGGGTGTTCAAGAAGTATTTGGCCTTGTTCGTTATCGTCTTTATTACTGATATCCTCATTTACCGTAGGAATGAGGAAGAATATGCGACTCGTTGGAGGGTTGTCCTGCAAACTCTCAAGGATCGCTAGTTATTCGCTACGTTTAGCAAATGTGAGTTTTGGTTACAATCAGTTGCTTTCCTGAGGCATATAGTATCTAGCGAAGGGATCCTAGGGGATTCCTAGAAAATAGAGGCAGTGAAGCAATGGGCCAGACCCACCTCTCCTACAAACATCAGCAGTTTCTAGGGTTTGGCTGGTTACTGCAGAGAGCTTATAAAAGGATTTTCATCCATAGCTTCTCCATTGACTAAGCTGACTTAGAAAAAGGATAAGTTCCAGTGGTCAGATGAGTGTGAGAAGAGCTTTGCAGAATTGAAAACTAGGTTGACTACAACTCTTGTTTTGACTCTACCAGAGGGTTCAGACGGTTATGTGATCCATTGTGATGCATCGAGAGTCGGCCTAGGTTGTGTGTTGATGTAGCGAGGTAAGGTTATAGCTTATGCTTCTAAACAACTTAAGGTGATTGAGAAGAACTATCTAACTCATGACCTCGAGCTGGCAGCCGTAGTATTTACCCTAAATATTTGGAGACATTACTTGTATGGTGTTCACGTAGATGTGTTCACAGATCATAAGAGCCTCCAGTATGTGTTCACCCAGAAGGAGTTGAATCTTCGCTAGAGGAGATGGCTTGAATTCCTTAAAGACTGTGATATAAATGTGCTTTATAATCCTTGTAAGGCCAATGTAGTAGTTGATGCTCTTAGAAGACTATCTATGAGTAGTGTAGCACATATTGAGGAAGAAAGGAAAGAATTAGCAAAGGATGTTCAACGGCTTGCTCGTTTAGGAGTTGGTCTTACAGACTCGTCAGATGGTGGAGTAATAGTCCACAATAGATCAGAACCTTCATTGGTAGCAGAGGTTAAGGAAAAACAGGACAGTGATCCTATATTGCTTGAGTTGAAGGGTGCAGTTCATCAGCAGAAAGTTGAGGTTTTCTTCTAAGGGGGAGATGGTATGCTTCGCTACCAGGGTCATTTATGTGTTCCTAAGGTGGATGAGTTGAGACAACAAATCCTTACAGAAGCCCATAACTCCAGGTATTCTATTCATCCAGGTGCCACTAAGATGTACCGTGATCTGTGAGAAGTCTTTTGGTGGAATGGTATGAAAAGAGATATAGAAGATTTTGTGGCCAAGTGTCCTAATTGTCAACAGGTGAAGGTAGAACATCAGAAACCGGGAGGTATGACTCAAGAGATTAAAATTCCTACGTGGATGTGGGAAGTGATCAACATGTACTTCATTATAGGTTTACCTCGTACTCGCAAACAACATGATTCCATTTGGGTAATCGTAGACAGAGTTACAAAGTTTGCTCACTTTTTGGCTGTCAAGACTACAGATTCGGTGGAGGACTACACCAATCTTTACATTAATGAGATAGTCAGGTTGCATGGGGTTCCTTTGTCTATCATCTCAGATAGAGGTCCTCAGTTTACCTCTCATTTCTGGAAGTCGTTTCAGAAAGGTCTTGGTACCCAGGTTAATCTTAACACAACATTTCATCCACAGATGGATGGACAGGCAGAGCGTACCATTCAGACTTTAGAGGACATGTTGAGAGCTTGTGTGATCGATTTCAAGGGCAGTTGGGATGATCACCTTCCTCTTATAGAGTTCACCTACAATAATACCTACTATTCCAGTATTCAGATGGCCCCTTTTGAGGTATTCTATGGATGTAGATGTAGATCTCCAGTTGGTTGGTTTGAGGTAGGTGAAGCAGCCTTGATAGGGCCAGATTCAGTTCATGAGACCATGGAAAAAGTTCAGCTCATTAGAGATAGTCTAAAGACTGCCCAGAGTCGTCAGAAGTCCTCTGCAGATGTTAGGAGAAAGGACTTAGAGTTTGAGGTTGATGATTGGGTTTTCTTGAAAGTGTCACATATGAAGGGGGTGATGAGATTTGGCAAGAAAGGGAAGCTCAGTCACAGATATGTAGGTCCTTACAGAATCTTGAAAAGGGTTGGTAAAGTGGCTTATGAGTTGGAGTTGCCAACAGAACTAGGAGCAGTCAATCCAGTCTTTCACATTTCCTTGTTGAAGAAGTGTGTGGGTGATCCAGGATCTATTGTAGCGTTAGAAACTGTGGCTGTGAAGAATAGTCTCACTTATGAAGAGGTGCCAGTTGAAATCCTTGATCGTCAGGTTCGTAGGTTGAGGAATAAAGAAGTCGCTTCAGTGAAGGTTTTGTGGAGGAGTCTGTCCGTAGAGGGAGCTACTTGGGAAGCAAAAACAGCCATGAAGGCCAAGTATCCTCATCTCTTTACTTCCGATTCCATTCCAGCTTAAGGTAATAATTCCTCTCCAGTCTCTTAGTTTACTCTTGCATGAATTCGGTCTTAGTATCATGTTCCTTCAGTTATACTTGCATTTTCAGCGTATTTTCATGTTCTTGGAACTTAGTTCAGTCAGAAAACATTTTTAGCACTTACTGGTAGGGTGTGCAGCTCCTTCCCTCCCTCTTTCCGCTAGTTTAGACTTCATTCGAGGACGAATGTTTCCAAGGGGGAGATAATGTAATACTCCGTATCCGAAAACAGACCAAACAACAGATTTTCAAAAGTTGCAGGTGCGACCCATGGTAGCCACCTAAGGACCGTAGGTGGGGTCCGTGGTTGGCCATCCAAAACCCCCTCCCAGAACCCCCAGAAAAAAATTCAGCCGAGGGTCGACCAACGGAAGGACCCACGGACCGTAGGTAGGACCACGATCTGTGGTCCAGGCCATGGTCGAGACCCCCAATTTCCAGCTCCCAGAACCCCATTCGACTCCTGCAAGGACGGACCGTCGGTCTGTCCACGGTCCGTCGGTCTGGCCGTCGGTGGCCCCGACAGCTTTTAAGTTGGGGTCGTTTTGGTCTTTTCTCCTATGTGTTGGACCCCTAAACTACGTCGTTTAACCCCTAAACTACGTGGTTTTGGTCAGTTTTAGCCTAGTAACTTAATCAGAACTTACCCTAGTCAATTCACTCTCCAAATAATCGATCAAACTAGAGAAAGAGGATAAGAAACAGTCGACCAAGCCCTTCCAAGAACCCATCAAGTGTTCATCAGTTCCAGCCCCGAAATTGGAAGATTTCTCCGTGAAATTTGTCACCAGGTATGTGGGATTTCACTAGTGGGTTCCTTTCATCCACTAGGTCCCTAGAATTCATTCAGATTCTTGATTCCCTTCATATTATCTAGACCTAGGGTTTCTTGAACTTAGAAATTGTTGTGAGTTAGCTGTTAGAATGTTCCAAGTCATATTATCATGTTGTTGTAACATCGTTGCTTAGTTCCTTGCATGAAATTCAGAACCCTAGTGGTGTAGATTCGTTTAGTTCATGAATTACACTAGCTAGGCCAGTTTAAACGGATATACATACCTCAGATTTTGAATATTTCATCGTCAGTTATAAATGTCCCATTCTCAGTTAGCATGTCAGAACAATGAGCTATCCAATATAAGTCAATTATGTTACATTGTTCATATTTCTAGATGGGAGTAGGCTTAGACCGAGTTGACTAGGGTTCAGCGTACCCGAATAGTCCCAGAACTAAGTGCCCCGGTAAGTTTATAAGTTCCCTCTGTGGACATTACATTTAGTGATCACGCCAGTCATGCCTTTATACCTCTGGCAGGGTATATTGGGTCCTCTCGATGGGGCGTATACATCAGACTCCACGTTTAGCTCGCGTGGTTTTATGTCGGTTATTAGTAGCTCCCACAGTCAGATTTTTATCCATTTGACCAGGTTCGCAGTTGTACTTCAGTATTTCAGTTTTAGCATGTTATGTACTTGTTCAGTATGTTGCTTCAGTTTATATGTTTTGTTCAGCTTTTCTTCTATCCTTCATGCTTAGTACATTCCAAGTACTGACGCATACTCTCCGCTACATCCTTTCATGATATAGGTTCAGGTACTCAGCATCCAGATCACGCATAGATCGGTTCCCGATCTCCATTTCAGCTGCTTCAGTGGTGAGTCCTCATTCTTCGAGGACAATAGACATGTTTAAAATTTCAATTTTTTATTTTAGTTTCAGCTTTTACTAGAGATAGCTGTGGACATGTCCTAGCATCTCTAGTTAGTTAGAGGCTTATTTCAGACATAGACAGATTCAACTTTTGCTTTTGAGTTACAGTTCAGTGTTCTAAACTCTTTTCCAGTATTTATATATTCAGACTTAGATTGGGTATTATCCATTATTTAGTTTATCTCATTTTTTAAGCTTCCGCACAGTATATCTTTTAAGTATGATTTTGATATGCCAGCTTAAGGTTAGCTTGTGGTCACTCGTGATTCTAGGTCCCGTGTTTACGTCAATGGGATAGCCTCGGGGGGTGACAACAATAATACTAACCTAGAACACCTGCTTCTAGCTCACGACCTTAAGGCCAACAATTCAATAAACGAGAAAGAAATCATAAATTTAAGAATTTATAAAGGCATACAAACCGATCAAAAATTAAACAAACACACAACAATCCTAAGTTTCACGTGACCTATAAGCATTTCTAAGGATACTAGTCAACAAGCATAAGGGCAACCTAAACTAAGGCATTTGGCTGAAACTACTTAAACAACCCAACAATTGTCATAAATCAACTAGGCAGCAAAATCTAAGCTAATCCTAAGGTTTAACAAAATCATACGATACTACTAGATTATAATAAATCTAAAAGGGATAATTGTAAGAAGTAGAGACCATCGCCTACATCGAGGCCGAATACACACTCACACAAAATTTACTTAGGAGTCTTGCCCTTCCAAAGAGCTTCGGAACAGTGCCCAACTATCAACAATACCAAGGGAACACAACAACAACCATTACAAAGCAATAATCAATAAAGGGACTCAAAAGAACAAGAAACCCCCAACAAGCAAAAGTGGTACCCACGCATGGAGTCACGAAATCGACTCTGTTACAAGGTTTCAACCTAGTCAAAAAACTTGGGCCCCAAATATGAGTCCCAATCGAATTCTGATCAAGGAAAACCAAGACCACCATTTAATTTAGCTCAAGGGTTCAAAATAGGGAAATAAAGATGAAATTGCGGAAATTTCCAAGAGAAACGGAAGATTCAACAATACTGGAATAAGCCCACAAGCATTCCTAACACGCTCCAACAAGAATCACCCAAAACTGACAAGAAATGCTCCCAAAATCGCCTAAGAATAATGTTGGAAATGGGGTTTTGGTTGCTGACCTGTCTTTTAAAAAGACATTGGCAAGCATTGAATTGCATTTTTGCAATCACAGAGACCTCCTCGTGATCGTGAAGTTCAGCAAAGCTAACGCTTGGTGAATGTACTAGAGCCCCCATATGCGAAGGAAAAGGGAGGAGATTCTCCACGATCACGATGAAGGAATGAGTGCTGCACCAGCAATATTGCATTAGTAAAATCACTAAAGCACAAAATCCTCTGTTGGGGTCCGGAACTCGTTCAGAATCCTGTCGGCGCAAACTAGGTATGCTACTAGACTAGAAACGATATTTCAGACTCAACGGAATCAACGAAACAACCAACAAAGATCGTCTCATCAAAATGTTGACCAAAGTTAACACTTTGAATGAAATAACAAACAAAACGCTGAAAGCCACAAATATATCCCAAAAACCTCAAAAACCAAACAGAAGGTTGTTCTAGACCAAACTCGGAGCATACATTCGTCTCCTCAAGCTTCCTTAAATATTTCTCACGGATCCTGTAAAGAAGATGGAAACTTGTGGATCAGTATATTCAACCGTTAATAAACTAGAAAATAAATAACTAGTACATCAGCTCAACTAATTTCTATTAATACAACAACTAGGGGCATACTGATTGGTACTAAAACAAACAAATAGCACATCAACTCAACTAATTGCTACTAAAATAACAACTAGGGGCATACATTTATCTCTTCAAGCTTCCTTCGTAAAACAATTTCCCAGGATCCTCTAAAGAATATAGAAACTTGTGGATCAATATTTTCAACATGATTGTAAGCTTATGCTGCCAGGGACATTTTGTAAACTACAGCAACAGACTTTTTCCTTTAGCTTGTTCCTACACCAACTTTTCAGCCCATTTAAATGCTTTTCTGGGTACTCCTTTTTAGTGTAAAATCATACTACATAGGGCTCTAGAGTACCCAAATATGAACTATAATTATTATTATCTTTTGATAAAGTAGGAGATCGTATAAATGTTATCAAGAAGATGCTCGTGGATCAGCAGTTTCAAAAGAAGATAGAAACTTGTGGATCAGTATTTTCAACCTGGATCACAATTTTATTCATCTTAATCACATTATTTTAAGCTTATGCTGCCACAGAAGTTCTGTAAACTACAACAATAGAGCTTTTGCCTTTAGCTTTTGCCTACTCCAACTCTTTAGCCCATTTAAATACTTTTCTAGGTACTCCTTGTTAGTGTAAAGCTTATTCCATATGACTCAAGAGAAATCGCATATGAGCTGTATTTATAAATTTTTTTTTGAAAAAGTAAGAGATCGTATAAATGATATGAAGAAGATGATTATAGATCAGTAGTTTCTAAAAAAGATAGAAACTTGTGGATCAGTATTTTCAGCCTGGGTCACAATTTTATTTATCTCAATCAAAATATTGTAAGCTTATGCTGGTAAGGATATTCTGTAAATTAAAGTAGCAGAGCCTTGCCTTTAGCTTGTGCCTATTCCAACTCTTCAGCCCATTTAAATGCTTTTCTAGGTTTTCCTTCTTAGTGTCAAATAACATATGAACTGTAATTATTTTTATTTTTTTGATAAACTAAGAAAATGTATGAATGATTTCAAGAATATGCAGGTCTGATAGGTCTGATAGTTAAAATAAGCAGTGAGATTGAAGTTAATTACTATGCTAGGAGATGTGATGATTGTTATTTTAATATAACAGGGATTTTGATCATTTTTTATGTGTATTCAAAACTTATTTGATTTTATAGGAGTGGTTCGAGATTAATTTGGATGAGCATTACATGAATGATAGTTGTGAGGATATCCAGGAAAACAAAAGTCGACAGTGGCATTACAAGTTAAAATAACTATTTGAAAGTGCACACTCCGAGGAAGAAACTCGCAAAATTGAAGTGCCAGATATTATTTTTATGTTATGACATTTGTATTTGTCACTAATCGTGATAGTTTATAACGACAGTATATATTGTCGGAAAAAGTAATACTTTTAGTGACAAAATGTTAGATTTAACCACAAAATTATTAAGTTATTTTTATAATAATAATTTTTTTCTTAATTTATACATTTAAGGATAAAATATATTTTGTATATAAAAAGTAGTCATTAGTGACGAAACTACATTTGTTCAACTACGAAATACATATAACTTTAGAGACAATTAATGTCGTCATTTATTGAACTAAATAATTCACGACGACATAATTTTATCGATAGTAATAATATTTTTAGTGAAAAAACATAATATTAACTACAAACACATTATACTTTTTCTGATAGGTAAATTCCTCACATATGTTTATGCATCTGGAGACGATTTTTATTTTATTAGTTAATATAATACTTTTAGTGACGAACCACTAAATCGTCGTTGTATACTTTTAGCAGCACACGTTAAGTGATGATTGATTGACGAAATTTCATTCAACACACAAGAATTTAAGTGATAAAATATGATTTATAAATGATGAAATTATTTGTCCCTGATAATCAATTTTTTTGTAGTGGAAGTTAAACTTTAAGGAAAACTTAAAGGCTAAAACTCCTACTCGCACCAACCCCAAAAAAAGACTCAAAACCCTAACCAATCATCACACTTGACCAAATAACTCTTCTATAGCTGATGGAACTAATGAAATTTTGATCTGATATCAAAATCTCCGCAAGTTGACTAAATTCAACTCTTTAAGCATAATGCCACAAAAGATTAAAAAAGTTAAACTAAACTCAACCAATTACCTCGAGAAGCAGGCTACCCATTTCGACACCACACAAACGCCATAAGAAAGGTAAGAAAGGGAAAAAACAGTAAAAGCACCTAAAACACACAAATGACCTCAAGGGTGATTACAATTTTTTAACCAATTATGCGGTCAATTGTTTTCTTACAAAATTCTAAGGCTATGTTGGATATTTAATGTTAAAATTATACTTCAGTTTTTGCTAGGAGGAATTAGATTATCTTATATTGTATATACTAATTTCACTATAACGCTGAAATGGATAACTTTATGAGGTTCATTTAAATAATTTTACCAACTGAAATAGAACACTTTGGCTAAGGGCTAAGTATATCGTCATTTCAATTTATTAAAAATGGAAAGAAGTTTATGCGATCAAATTTCTTCTAACTAAATTTTAGTTGATTTAAACTTTAACTCTCCTCAAGATTACTCATGTAGGTATATCTACCAAATAGGTTGGTTATGCTAAATTTATCTGAAGTTAAGGTAATAAATAGATCAATTACTAACTCACTCAGAATTTATTTCGGTTAAAATTTATTGGGATAAAATATGGCTCACGCCCCAATCCGCCCACTTCTTACTATATTTCAATTTCTTTTTTTGTTCTTTTATAAATTCTGGGTACCTTTTAAAATTAAAATATTTCTTTATTATACCAATATATAACATATCAAAAAAAGAAAACTTGTTCTTTAAAACAGTTTGATAAGATTACCCATGGGATAATCTGGCTAAGATATTAGTGTAACTTTTTACGGTTTGGATTGAAATGGAAAGAGCTAATAGATGGATGGATTGTACCAAACTAGGACATATTGTACTAATTATAGCTAAATAGGTTAATTTTGTCACTATAGTTAGGGCATCTTATAAATCTATAACCCTTAACATACGCATGATTAATACATATATTGTAGTATGTTTATCTCTAATAATATACTAATTGAAAATGTAAAAATGAAGAAAACAAATAGTATACCTCACATATGATCAAAGTTCAGTATCAAGTTAACAATGTAGGGCTAGATGAAACAAAGGATGAACAATAATATAGAACAATATGAGTTTTCAATCGAACTATTTGAAATATGTTTTCAATTAAATCCGCATAGCGATGCATATTTGAAACAAGGAGCATGATAAAAGTAATATATTTAACTTCATCAATGGTTTAGCGTCGTTTAAATAAGAAAGTTGATTAGCAGTAACTGAATCGTCCTAGAAGAACTTTGAACTCTTCTAGTAAATCTGGATGGTCTTTGAGAAGTAGGATAACCTACACATAAAAAATAGAACTTATAAACAAGAGCACGAGGGTTGTCCAAAATATCTATGTACTCAAATTATAAATATGTATCACCTTATCGTACACCTCTTTGGCGTTCTTCCATTCCTTTTTAAACATGGAAAAAATATCTTTGAGCTCACTGTAATTTTCTAAACGTTCCTGCAACAAGTTATGAGGCAAATAGTTAGGAGTAATATTTTTTAATTAATAAAAAGGTAGACCTTTTATTATTAAAATCATAAGGTAACATATATGTAACCTCTGTTTTTTTCACAAAATTGAGTGCTTGTTCCATCAAATATGTTTTCTCATCTTCATCATTCAGGACTATTTCATAGCCCTTGGGTAAAAAAGGATTTAAACCAAGGAGCAAAGTAGGATGTCCTTTGAATAAATCTTTCGCGTTTTCTATGACACCAACGGTATCAATTCTGTGAGAAATATCAAAGACTTAGTTCTACATAAATCATCAAATAAGAATAGAAATTAGTGACGATTGACAATAGTCGAATTGTAGCAGCAAACCTTTTTCTCATAAAGTCCATCATAACGACAAGAAATGTGATATACTTCTCCCTTTCATTTGGAAATTTGTCCTTAACTTGGTTCAAATACGAGAATGCCTCATCGATCGTCATTTTTGACTTACTAGCACCAGCTCTGTCAACATCTCTATCACCACTAATATTACCCAGACCACCTCCAGAAATATGTGATTGACTGTGACAAATAGAACCATAGCTAAAAGTTTGCAGTAAAATTTATTTGTCTAATATATTAATATAGAGTTATGTTACACACTCTTCCACTTTAAATGAATGCTTATTTTGGGATAAATGAAAAAGCTTTTAATAGTTCATTCAAAATTGACAAATCCTTTGATATATGATACAACCAAATAAATAGTGGTACTTTTCATATGTTGGAGCCTTTAACCTAATAAAGAATTATCTGGAAAAAAAAAATCAATCTAGATCGACCATAACAAACGCAACAAAGGGTGAAGATTCAATTTCTATCTTCAATTGTGCCTGATATTTCTGAGTGGAAGACAAAAAATTGATTTTAACTACTCTAAGTTGTTTAGAAATTGGAAAAAAATGGCATCTAACATGTCCTGATCACTTAAGATACACATACCATACATCATAGGAATGAAAAATAACTAATTTATTAAAAAATCATCTAAAAAAGTTCAGTACATACAAAATCAACCTAGAAAAAAAATGAACAGAAGGCAAAGATCTTACGAATCTCTGTGGGAAAAACCAAATGGAGAGTCATCTCTCGATCTCTTCATGCTGCAAAAATAGAACAAGAAAAATAAGTTTTAAAGTAACAAAAACAAATAAACAAGAGATGCTCCATTTTATAAATAAACACACCTTTCGAGATAAGTATGTAAAATCAAAAATCTCAAGAGATCTTTCAACAAAAAATAGATTTTAATCAATTGTTTAGATCAGAGAATATAACAAAAATCTTTTTTCGGTTCAGTTGTTTCTACCTTTTTATCCCCCTCCGCTTTGACTTAGAAGCACTACAACACACACAAGTTTCAGAAATAAAGAGGTAAATGACAAATAAGTGAGGCTCAAAAATAAATTTAGAAAAAATATTGCTATTGTATATCTTATAATATCAAATTATGCACATCTATATATTGTATCAAAAAAAATTGGTCAATATTTAAAAAAGGTAAAATGTTAAAAGGAACTTAAAATAAGTAATAAGTGTGCACATTTGGAAATTATGCTAGATTTTTCTATATCACTCTAGATTATGATAAATGACAATTATGAGAATTGCACAACACGCTGTTACACTTTTCTGTAGAATTGTGTTTATTAATTAATTTGTACTTAATGCAATTCACCTTATAGTTTTGAAATAACTGTTCGGTCAATTATTTCCTCACAAAAGTCAAGACTATGTGGAATATTTAATGTTTATAATTATA